>JANAVB010021798.1:6208120-6318120 GCA_029216955.1 Iris pallida
TCTCCTATGTATCATTTCCTATAATTATTTGATATATAAGGTTATATATATATTATATATATAGATATATATAATAATATATATATATATATATATATATGGGTTATATATATATTAGGTATATATTGTGTGTGGTGTTTGTGTTGGTTGGGAAAGGGACTTGACAGGTTCGGCCAAGCATGGCTTGGGGTGTGTGTGTTGGTGTGGTGTAGGTGTTGGTTTTATGTTTGAGTGGGTTGGAGAAGGAATTGGTAGAGTGGACATAGAGGAGATATAGAGAGGGGTAGAGGAGTGTTGTAGAGTGTTTTAGAGAGAGGAGGAAACCAATCATGGCTGTCCCATTTCTGGGAAGAAACCCCATTGCTGCTGTCCTATACAGCCCCTAACAGTCCACCAAATTTTCTCCATGGCTGTCCTATTTTGGCACTCTAGGACAGCCCCAAACTCCTCCACATTTTCCTCCAATGGCAGCCCAAACCCAGCTCCCCACAGTCCAGAAAATTACCCAATTTCAGTCCATGGGACAGCCCTTGGCTGTCCCCATTTCCCCCCTTAGTGGCTGTCCTACACTTCAAAATAGTCCACATTTTTGGCCTCCAACAGCCCTTACAACACCCCTCACTTGGCTGTCCCTTTAAGCCCCACTTGGCTGTCATAGTTAGCCTATAACACCACCACAAAATCCCTACAAAATTAGTCCAACAGTCCACTTAAATCAGTCCTTATTTTGCTTGTGTGTGTGTGAGTGTTTGTGAGTTGTGTGTGTGTGTGTGAGAGAGCCTACAATGAGTGTAGCTGAGTGAACCATAGTTAGCCTATGTACAAACAAATAGGAAACCTATAGGAGAGCCTATGAGAGGGAGAGCCTATGAGAGTGAGATATAGGAGTGTATCATGTGAGATGGTTGAGTGTGAGAGTGTTGAGGGTAAATTCATGATATGTTAAGATAGGTAATAGGGTAAACCTATACGTATCCTAACATAGCTTAGATACCTATGATACCCTAAATTCTTGGTAGGTAAACCTTAGATAGGTTGATATCTAGCTACCCTAAGGAGCGTAGGCTAGTACCGTGGGTATTTGCGGGGTTTTCTTGGTATTGGGCAAGGTATCGGGATTTAACTTGGTAGGGTAAATGCTAGTTTACCTAGAAAATAGGGTATTTGTGTTAGAAGTCTAAGATAGAGTTAGAACTTGATTTTCGTGGTTGGTAATGATCAAATATGGTGCTCATAGACTAGTTTTGACGTCGGTTGACCTTTTTGACCAAAAGTCAACAAAAGTCAACCGAGAGTCAAACTTAGTCTTTAAGCGATCCGATTTGACCGAAACCAAACCAGAGTTAACCAGTTGACTGAAAGTCAATAGTTGGTCAACATTAGACTAGTTTGACCTAGGGTTGACCTAGAGTTGACTAGAGTTGACCAGAGTTGACCAGAGTTGACTTTTTAACCAAAAGTCAACTGTAAGTCAACCGTTGACCCCGATTGACCTAGTTTGACTTGGAATGACTTCCAGTGACCTATTATGACCTAGTATGAACCAGTATGACCTAGTATGACTCAGTTTGACCTAGATTGACCTAGTTTTGACTTAGACTTGCATTCATGGATTATATTAGTTTTCCTTTTTTAGTATTAAGCCCTATTTGACTCATAGTATCTTATTTTAGGTTTGTGATCACTCTGAGCGTCTGTTCACCTTATCAGCTCAGGACCACAGGCGAGTAAATTCACTGATAGTTTTCAGTGTCTTGATATCTACTATATCCGATTCAGTCGTAGTGTTTTACTTGATTCCTGACACGACGTTTCACGGACTAGTATACGTCGGATCCTGTCATGAGATGTTATTCCTAGACTCCCTTGGTATATGAGTATGTGATATTCCTGTATTCCTGTACTTATATAGACACTGATTTGGGAGTGGGCTGGCCCCCTGCTCTCGAACCCCGTGTCATGACGTGCCATGTCCGGATCCGTAATACTATTCGGGAATGGGGGAATTATTAGGGGTTATGTGATGAAGCCTTCCTGTAACTATATTTTGCTAGCGCCACCCTCACCTCATGTAGGGTGTAGCAGATACCCCATTACCAGTTATCCAGGTTGGACGGCATGACTCTCCATTGAGTACACCGCGGATTGTCGGGCCAAGTGGATAACCATCTCTTGCTTCCCTAGCCGATCACATATCGCTCTAATAGTTCAAATCACCTTTTATATTTATTATCATATCTTATATTTCTAGTTCACCTTTACTTACTGTACTTTCACCATACTATGATTCATTTCTTATATGCTCTATCTGTTTTTTATATTGTACCATGATTTGAGACCAAGTTCTGTTTGGAAGAAGGGTTACAACTCCGGTTCTTGTTTGGTTCAAGGGTTGTAACTCGGCTTTTAAATGGTTCCCAAGTCACCTATATCTTTTGTCTTGTATTTCATTATTGTTGTCTCTTATAGTATTTTTTAATTCATATGGAACTGTTGTTGGTGTTTGTACTTGCTCATTTTCCTGACAGGATACCGTTGACAAATTTTACAGATGACTCTGAGACTGATTGTCCGACCTACTATGGGGTTGAGTCTGATGGACTAGATTTAGACTGTGGCTTATTGGTAGAGCCACTGGTCTTTTCTCACCCTGAGTAGCCTAGTTTAGTTAGGTTTGCCTGGCCTGTGAGCCAGCTAGTACATTTTCAGTTTGTAGTATCTTTATACTTATATTATCTGAGACTCTGGATGTTGTGTTAGCTCTGACTTGTGGATTTTGGACTCGTTCCCTGTTTTATCTATCATATCTCTTTTCATGCTATCTACCTTAGTTTTAATTATGTGATTGAGAATGTATTGCTATGTCACCTCCATTCGGAGTGTATATACTGTATAGGTACATTTATCTGTTCTAGTCGTAGCATTTACAGACCCTATATACAGCGTTCTACCGCCGATTCTGCGGCGTAGGCTGGACGTAACCACGTGCTCGTGCCCCTCTAAAGGGTGCGGGTCGTGACACGTTTTTGTGGTGGTCCATGCAGGTCAGTGTCGTAACTAGTGCGAACTCGTAATGGTGCTCGACTTAGAGTGCTAATTACGAGCCTACAATTAGGATGTAGTATTAGGGTATGATAGGAGTTACTCAATCACATGCTAGGAAATTTCTGATCTTTTGATTACCATGACAGCTCTTTTGCATTGAATTTAATTGTCCTTCTTTGATATTCCTATCATGTGCCATATTGATTCTTGTTTCAACCTATCCTCAGGATGAAGATCACTCGCTCTCAGGCAGCGGGTTCTAGCGCTGTACCAGAGAGGCTCGATCCGATAAGAGGTCTTCCACCTCCGGCTGTAGGAGTAGCAGTAGTAGTCCCAGGAGGTCTTCCACCTCCGGCAGCGGGAGCTACAGCTGAGGGAGCTGCTATCTCAGTTCCTGCCCTTCCGGCAGGAGCAGCAACAGCGACGGTTCCAGAAGGTCTTCCACCTCCAGCAGCGAGACCGTCTATGGTTATTCCTGATGTTCTTCCACCGCCGCCTCCGATACCGGCAGATGCTCAGGGGATGATGGCCCTTCTGCAGCAGATGCTGCAGACGCAGAGAGCGTAGGCAGAGGCACAGCACCGTCAGGCGGAGGTGCTGCGACAGACGATGGAGAACTCACATCAGTTAGCTATGGCAGCAGTGGAGAGAGGTGCACCGGCTACAGCTCATGGAGCACCAGCACAGCAGCAGGGTCAGGGGATGCCCGGTACGCATCTCGACTTCAAAAAGATGAACCCGCAGGATTTCAAGGGTACCGACGGTATCCTATACGCGGACGACTGGCTAGAGGATATCCAGCAGAGTCTGGAGTTGGCAGAGGTCCCGAGAGGTCTGTGGGTAACTTCTGCAGCGAGCCAGTTCTTTGACATAGCGCTGACTTGGTACCGCACGGATCCGCGTACGTCAGTGAGAGGTATATCTTGGGAGGACTTCAGAAAACTCTTTAAGGAGAAGTTCTACCCAGATGTAGACTTGACAGCTTTAGAGGGGCAGTTTGCTAGTTTGGTGCAGGGGAACTCGTCGGTAGACGAGTATGCAGCAGAGTTTTTCCGCCTGGGCAGGTTTGCACCCAGTTTGGTTCAGGATGAGGGGTGCAAGGCCCGGAAGTTCAGGACGGGTCTCATTCATGCAGTGCGCACTCGCACATCTGGGCGACGAGACGCGACCTTTGAGCAGATCTTGATGGAGGCTCAGATTGCAGAGAAGGACTTTGGTCTTAAGCCAAAGAGGAGCAGTGACGCTCTGGGATCCAGTTCGAGTGCAGGGCCAGTGAAGCGCCCACATTTCCAGCAGAGGCAGTTCCAGCAGCAGCAGCCTCAGTTGCAGATCCAGCAGGCACCGGCACGTGCCCAGCAACATCAGGGTCAGGGTCAGGGCCAGAGGCCAGCTACACAGTGTAACTTCTACGGAAAGCCAGGGCACACCAGAGAGGTGTGCAGGAAGATATTGGGCGTCTGCTTATACTGTGGGGCGTCCGATCACCAGCTGAAGGACTGCCGTATTCGAGGAGTCCGAGGAGTCCAGGACAGAGCACAGCCGGTCAGAGGACCAGCGGTTCAGCAGAGAGGTCCTCCACTTCAGACGCAGCAGCAGCGTTTCCAGCAGCACCAAAGGGAAGCCCCTGCGGGCGGAGTGTTTACCCTGACAGCAGAAGAGGAGGCAGAGCCAGTAGGCGATGTAGTGGCAGGTCATGTTCTTCTCGATTCATTCCCTGTATTTACCTTATTTGATTCTGGTGCCTCTCATTGCTTTGTGTCTGTCTCCTTTGCTCTAAGACACAATATTATTGCTGAACCCTTGGGTAGTACTTGTAAGATATTGACCAGGGGAGGCATCATCCTGGTCAACAATATCTGTAAGAGGCGGAGAGTTACTGTAGGAGGCCGAGTTTTGGGTGCGTGCTTGCTCGTAATGCCCCTTCCGAGGTACGATGTGGTACTCGGAATGGATTGGTTGAGCATGCACCATGCTACTATAGACTGTAGAGGTGGTAGGATTTTGTTTAGGCCGCCGGAAGAGCCAGAGGTTGTGTTTTACAGAGGAGCAGCTGAGCCGGTAGATGGGTTCTGCGGAGCTTTACTGGCGGGGCAGGCATTGCTGTATCTATTGATTGCTGATTTCATGGATGTTTTCCCGAGGAGTTGCCTGGGATGCCTCCGGATAGAGATGTTGAGTTCTCTATAGACTTAGTGCCAGGTGCTGAGCCCATTTCACAGCACGTCTATAGAGTCAACAACAGCGAGTTGGCGGAGCTGAAGAAGCAGGTCGACGAGCTGCAGGACTAGGGATTCATTAGATCCAGTTCATCGCCTTGGGGAGTGCCAGTCCTGTTTGTGCCGAAGAAGGATGGTACGATACGTATGTGTATCGATTACAGGGCGCTCAACAACCTTACTATCAAGAATAAGTATCCATTGCCGAGGTTCGACGACTTGTTCGATCAGCTGAGCGACGCCAAGGTGTTTTCGAAGATAGATCTGAGATCCGGCTATCATCAGCTAAAGGTGAAGAAGGAAGACGTTCCGAAGACTGCTTTTCGGACTCGGTACGGCCAGTACGAGTTCACAGTGATGCCATTTGGGTTGACCAACGCCCCAGCTGTGTTCATAAACTTAATGAACAAGGTATTCCATCAGTACCTTGACAAGTTTATGGTGGTCTTCATATACAACATCCTGGTTTACTCGAAGACGCCGGAGGAGCACGAGCAGCATTTGAGGATTGTACGCGAGACTTTGAGAAAGGAGCAGTTGGATGGGAAGTTGTCGAAGTATGAGTTCTTCCTGGACCAGGTCAAGTTCTTGGGTCATGTTGTGACCGAGCACGGGATCTCAGTAGACCAGAGGAAGATTGCTGCGGTAGAGTCTTGGTCTACGCCCAGTACAGTTACCTAAATTCGGAGCTTTTTGGGATTGGCGGGCTACTATCGGAAGTTCGTCCAGGATTTCTCGTGGATCGTAGAGCCGATGACTAGACTCACTAGAAAGGACGTGGAGTTCGTCTGGACTGAGGAGTGTCAGGCCGCCTTCGATGAGCTGAAGAAGAGGGTGACATCAGCTCCTATCTTGACATTGCCGTCTGGGACCGGTGGTTTCTCGATTTACAGCGACGCTTCTGGCCGGGGTCTGGGTTGTGTACTTCAGCAGCACGGAAAGGTGATTGCCTATGCATCTAGGCAGTTACGTCCTTATGAAAAGAACTACCCGACTCACGATCTGGAGTTAGCCATTGTCATCTTTGCCCTGAAGTTGTGGAAACACTATCTGTACGGAGAGCGGGTTGAGATCTTTACTGATCATAAAAGCTTGAAGTACGTGTTCACTCAGAAGGAGCTGAACATGAGGTAGAGACGTTGGCTTGAGCTGATGAAGGATTTCGATATCGCCTTGCAGTACCATCCAGGGAAGGCTAACGTAGTCGCAGATGCCTTGAGCAGGTATCCAGTGGCTATGTATCTGACATCAGACCGTCATCTTTTGGCCGACCTGGACAGTTTGGGAATCGAGGTGATTATTCCAGGCATAGAGGTACAAATGTGGGGTTTACAGATTCAGTCTGAGTTGATGGACAGGGTCAGATCAGCACAGTTTGATGATGTTGCCCTGAGGTGCATCAGGGAGCAGATGCAGGCAGGGCTGCTTGATGATTTCTCCATTGTCGAAGATGGGTCGCTGCGGCACGGTGCTAGACTGTGCGTTCCGAGTGGAGAGCTTTGGAAGGAGGTTCTTCATGAGGCTCATCGCTCTTAGTACTCTATGCATCCTGGTGCCAACAAGATGTATAAAGATCTGAGAGAGCACGTTTGGTGGTACGGCATGAAGCGCGAGGTGGCTCAGTTTGTATCTCGCTGCTTGGTTTGTCAGCAGGTGAAGGCCGAGAGGCAGAGGCCTGGTGGGTTGCTACAGCCACTACCCATTCCTGAGTGGAAGTGGGAGCACATCACCATGGACTTTGTGTTCGGACTTCCACGATCTCCAGGAGGAAAAGACGCGATTTGGGTCATAGTTGATAGATTGACCAAATCGGCCCACTTTTTGTCTTTCAAGGTGGGATTATCTACGGAGAGGTTGGTAGAGCTGTATGTTCGTCAGATCGTGCGATTGTATGGGGTTCCTGTGAGCATAGTTTCAGATCGGTATAGCCGTTTCACTTCCCACTTCTGGAGGAGTTTGTAGGCTAGCTTGGGCACCTCGCTCAAGTTCAGTACTGCTTATCACCCCAGACAGACGGGCAGTCGGAGAGGACTATCCAGACTTTGGAGGATATGCTTCGCACGTGTGTGCTAGATCTCGGAGGTTCTTGGGAGGATCATCTTCACCTGGTAGAGTTTGCTTACAACAACAGCTACCAGGCCAGTATAGAGATGTCGCCATTCGAGGCTCTATACGGACGGAGATATCGTACTCCCTTATCTTGGGACGATGTTGGCGAAAAGGTGCTGCTTGGACCAAAGATGGTGGTGGATGCAGCTAAGAAGGTCCGGCTTATTAGAGACAGACTTCGGGTGGCTCAGGATAGGCAGCGGCATTGGACCGATAGCCACCGGAGACCGTTAGAGTTCGAGGTTAGTTTCAGTTCCTGTTTGTGATTTGTTTGTCCTGTGTGCTGAGTTTGTTCTATGTCTAGGCTGGTGCTTTGGTGTTACTGAAGATTTCTCCGACACGGGGCAGGATTCGCTTTGGCGGGGGCGGAAAGCTTAGTCCGCGCTATATCGGACCTTTCACCATTCTTGAGAGGGTCGGTGTAGTGGCTTACCGGCTAGACTTGCCGCCTACGCTAGAGGGGGTGCACAACGTGTTCCACGTGTCGCAGCTGAGACGGTACGTGGCGGACCCCAGCCATGTATTAGACCATTCAGCGATCGAGGTAGGGCCTACTCTTCACTATTCAGAGCAGCCAGTGAGATTCTGGATCGTAGGGAGAAGGTGCTCCGGAACCAGGTTATACCCTTGGCTCGTGTTGCATGGAGGCATCACTCTCCAGGTGAGTCTACCTGGGAGAGAGAGGACGACATACGGGAGCATTTCCCTTATCTCTTCGAGCCCTGAGGTATAATTTCTGTTTCTGCATTGTGATTCATTGTATGTTTGTTTTAATTTTAAGGACAAAATTTTTTTTAAGGTGGATAGATTTGTCACCCCCAGTTTTCATGAACAGGGGTATTTTGGTAATTTTCTACTTTAAAAATTATTTTGAAATTATTTATTTATTTATTGTATTATTTTGGGGTTATTTGAGTCGGGTTCGAATTTTAACTCATTCCGACTTGTTTTCACTTGTTTCGGGAACCCGGGGTAGTTTTGACCTTAGCGGGCCCACACACTAGTTAGCCATAGCCCACAATATTATCATCAAAAGTTAGAGGGATTAGTCATGACCCCATGGATTAGGTTAGACCTAATTAGAACATTAGATTTACATTTTTAACCCCCAAACCCTAAGCAAACTTGTAATGAGCTAATAAAACAATAGAGGGGCAAACTTGTAAATAGTGAAAAGGGGGTTTGGAGCCATGTAGTGGCCGGCCACATGTAGGGGTGGAGAGGAGAGAGAAAGTCACTTTCACTTGTTCTCATCCACATTCTTCTTCTTCTTCTCCAAAGGTTCTTCCCATTTCTTGAGAGCTCCACCATAGTTCCATCTCCAAAATAGGTAAAACCCTTCTCTAAATTAGTTTTTCCTTTCATGTAGAATGGTTAGGAACCCATAGAAATGTTTCCCATGGTTGTGTCTCCATTAGAGACTATTTAGTGTCCATTTGGACATTTTTAGAGGTGTCCAATATGTAGGATCGTGTCCCTATAGGAAAACCCCCTATTTGGACACATGAATATTGTTTGTGCATTGATTTTGGTGTGTTCTAATATTATTCCAGATTTTTGCCTTGTTTAGGAATGATTTCTCCTATGTATCATTTCCTATAATCTATTTGTATATATAAGGTTATATATATCATTCTCTCTCTCTCTATATATATATATATATATATATATATATATATATGTATATATATATATATATATATTTTTTTTTTAATATATATATATATATATATATATATATATATATATATATATATATATGGCTTATATATATATATATATATATATATATTAGTGTATATATTGTGGTGTGGTGTTTGTGTTGGTTGGGAAAGGGACTTGACAGGTTCGGCCAAGCATGGCTTGGGGTGTTTGTGTGTGTTGGTGTGGTGTAGGTGTTTGGTTTTATGTTTGAGTGGTTGTTGGAGAAGGAATTGGTAGAGTGGATATAGAGGAGATATAGAGAGGGGTAGTGGAGTGTTGTAGAGTATTTTAGAGAGGGGAGGAAACCAATCATGGCTGTCCCATTTCCTGGGAACAAACCCCCATTTCTGCTGTCCTATACAGCCCCTAACAGTCCACCAAATTTTCCCCATGGCTGTCCTATTTTGGCACTCTAGGACAGCCCCAAACTCCCCCACATTTTCCTCCAATGGCAGCCCCAAACCCAGCTCCCCACAGTCCAGAAATTACCAAATTTTTGTCCATGGGACAGGCCTTGGCTGTCCCCATTTCCCTTCCTTAGTGGCTGTCCTACACTTCAAAACAGTCCACATTTTTGGCCGCCAACAGCCCTTACAACACCCCTCACTTGGCTGTCCCTTTAAGCCCCACTTGGCTGTCATAGTTAGCCTAACACCCCCACAAAATCCCCATAAAATCAGTCCAACAGTCCACTTTAATCAGTCCATATTTTGCTTGTGTGTGTGTGAGTGTTTGTGAGTTGTGTGTGTGTGTGAGAGAGCCTACAATGAGTGTAGTTGAGTGAACCATAGTTAGCCTATGTGCAAACTAATAGGAAACCTATAGGAGAGCCTATGAGAGTGAGATATAGGAGTGTATCATGTGAGATGGTTGAGTGTGAGAGTGTTGAGGGTAAATTCATGATATGTTAAGATAGGTAATAGGGTAAACCTATACGTATCCTAACATAGCTTAGATACCTAGGATACCCTAAATTCATGGTAGGTAAACCTTAGATAGGTTGATATCTAGCTACCCTAAGGAGCGTAGGCTAGTACCATGGGTATTTGCGGGGTTTCCTTGGTATTGGGCAAGGTATCGGGATTTACCTTGGTAGGGTAAATGCTAGTTTACCTAGAAAATAGGGTATTTGTGTTAGAAGTCTAAGATAGAGTTAGAACTTGATTTCCGTGGTTGGTAATGATCAAATATGGTGCTCATAGACTAGTTTTGACGTCGGTTGACCTTTTTGACCAAAAGTCAACAAAAGTCAACCGAGAGTCAAACTTAGTCTTTAAGCGACCCGATGTGACCGAAACCAAACAAAAGTTGACCAGTTGACTGAAAGTCAACAGTTGGTCAACATTAGACTAGTTTGACCTAGGGTTGACCTAGAGTTAACTAGAGTTGACCAGGGTTAACCAGAGTTGACTTTTTGCCTAAAAGTCAACTGTAAGTCAACCGTTGACCCCGATTGACCTAGTTTGACTTGGAATGACTTCCAGTGACCTAGTATGACCTAGTATGAACCAGTATGACCTAGTATGACTCAGTTTGACCTAGTTTTGACTTAGACTTGCATTCATGGATTATATTAGTTTTCCTTTTTCAGTATTAAGCCCTGTTTGACTCATAGTATCTTATTTTAGGTCTGTGATCACTCTGAGCGTCTGTTCACCTTATCAGCTCAGGACCACAGGCGAGTATATTTACTGATAGTTTTTATTGTCTTGATATCTACTATATTCGATTCAGTCGTAGTGTTTTACTTGATTCCTGACACGACGTTTCACGGACTAGTATACGTCGGATCCTGTCATGAGATGTTATTCCTAGACTCCCTTGGTATATGAGTATGTGATATTCCTGTGTTCATGTACTTATATAGACACTGATTTGGGAGTGGGCTGGCCCCCTGCTCTCGAACCCCGTGTCATGACGTGCAATGTCCGAATCCGTGATACTATTCGGGGATGGGAAAATTATTAGGGGTTATGTGATCAAGCCTTCCTGTAACTATATTTTGCTAGCGCCACCCTCACCTCACGTAGGGTATAGCAGACACCCCATTACCAGTTATCCAGGTTGGACGGCATGACTCTCCGTTGAGTACACCGCGGATTGTCGGGCCAAGTGGATAACCATCTCTTGGTTCCCTAGCCGATCACATATCGCTCTAATAGTTCAAATCACCTTTTACATTTATTGTCATATTTTATATTTCCAGTTCACCTTTACTTACTGTACTTTCACCATGCTATGATTCATTTCTCATATGCTCTATCTGTCTTTTATACTGTACCATGATTTGAGACCAAGTTCTGTTTGGAAGAAGGGTTATAACTCCGGTCCTTGTTTGGTTCAAGGGTTGTAACTCGGCTTTCAAATGGTTCCCAAGTCGCCTATATCTTTTGTCTTATATTTCATTATTGCTGTCTCTTATAGTATTTTTCAATTCATATTGAACTGCTGTTGGTGTTTGTACTTGCTCATTTTTCTGACAGGATACCGTTGACAAATTTTACAGATGACTCTGAGACTGATTGTCCGACCTACTTTGGGGTTGAGTCTGATGGACTAGATTTAGATCGTGGCTTATTGGTAGAGCCACTGGACTTTGCTCACCCTGAGTAGCCTAGTTTAGTTAGGTTTGCCTGGCCTGCGAGCCAGCTAGTATATTTTCAGTTTGTAGTATCTTTATACTTATATTATCTGAGACTCTGGATGTTGTGTTAGCTCTGACTTGTGGATTTTGGACTCGTTCCCTGTTTTATCTATCATATCTCTTTTCATGCTATCTACCTTAGTTTTGATTATGTGATTGAGACTGTATTGCTATGTCACCTCCATTCGGAGTGTATATACTGTATAGGTACATTTATCTGTTTTAGTCGTAGTATTTACAGACCCTATATACAGCGTTCTACCGCCGATTCTGCGACGTAGGTTGGACGTAACCACGTGCTCGTGCCCCTCTAAAGGATACGGGTTGTGACAGGTACCGCATGATAAGTACCACCCTCGGTACCAGATTGACTTGGAATAGCCTGCGCAGGAATGGAAGCGGTGTAAGGAGATTTTATGATGGATCAATATTGATGGGTGCTGATGTTGTTACAGGTTCCTGAGTATGAATCAGATTTGCGACCGGTGGAATTGTATGCTGTGCCATAATCACAGCATGCATGTCTGTCATCTTCTCAGCCATGTTCTTCAAACTAGCCTCCAAAGAAGCAATTCTCTGCTCTTGACTGGAAGAACTGGAAGTATCTTGATCTTCTGTGATGGCATAAGCAGTCACTTCTCTAGCCCTCGAAGATGAGCTAGTGGAAAGGATGGTACTTTCAGAACATTCACTGTCAGCATCAAAGTCACATAAAGAACTACCTCCAGAATAAGTGATAGGGATATCTTTTTGACTGAAAGAATCTTGGTTTGAATCAAGAAGATTCTTTTGACCGAATGTGTCTTGGTCGGAAGAAAGATTCTTTTGACCGATTATTTTTCGGCTTCTTGATCTAGTATATTGATATACTTCTTCATCTGATTCATGAATCCGATCTAAGTACTGTTAGCTGGGATTGCGAGATGCATTACATTTTGGACGTTTTCTACCCCCAGTGCTTCGAGATGCCATGTTGACAGGAGCATAGAGTAATTTATCTTCATTCACCAGGATTGGTTCAGGAGTCTGAACGTAATTCAAACTGTGAAAGACAGACTGCTTGGCCGACTAACAGCAGTATTTGATGACAACTTTATGGTGGTGATTACAATGATATTGTTGCTATTGGACCACCGTTGGACAAGATGAATTTACAACTTTCCGCTTCTGTATTAAGAGTTCACGGAGGTCACTAACAGGACAAGAAGAAATTACAGGAATGTAGTCCTTGACGATATTCGGGACATGGTTCCTATTCCTGAGGTGTCCCATACCTTGAGTGTACAAGTACGTGCTAAGTTGGTTAGCATAAGTCATAGGATCTTTCACCTCAGCATTCTTCCTCTAGTGCAAGTTAGCAACTGGTGTAGATTGCCCTTGATACATTTTGTATTTTCCCGAAGATGACCCTGATTTGTACCTGTTGATATAGGTGCGCAAGTCTGACTGGGGAGCTACTTGTGCATCTACTTGAGATACTAGTAGTTTGCTTGTCAAAATCTTGATATACATAGGATTGGTAGATCCTGCCCTGACTTCTTTGGAGTAGGCATAATACCCTTTTGCGTGGAAGGTTTATTCTGACTAGAACCTATCTTCCTGACAGAGATTTGGTTGTCTCTGTTAAGGAGAGTAGGATCCCTATTTGAATTGGCAGTACTTTCCACCCAGTCAATAACTCGAGCAGAATGAGGAAAAGCTAAAAAGCGTTTTTCCTAATTTAGTAAATTCTCACTAAACTTTTGGTTTGGTGGCAAAGAGGGAGTCACTAAACAATGCTTCTCTTTACGTTGCGCTAGTTCAGAAGTATGTGCGGGTTGCGCTAGAGCATGAACATGCATAGGTTGCGCCAGAGCAGGAACACGCGCAAGTTGCACCGGAGAGGAAAAGACCACAGGGCGCTTTCCTTTGTTTTGTCCAACAGTGTGTCGAGACGAAGTCTCCTTCGATTTCAGAATCGGAGAAGTGGAGGGATTAGCCAAAAGATTGTCTCCCTTAGATTGCGCTAAGGCAGTGATGGGCGCAAGTTACGTAGAAGCAAGAACAGGTGCAGGTTGCGCCAGGGAAGAAAAGGCCAGAGGGCGCTTTCCCTTGCTTTGGACAGCGATGTGTCGAGACAAAGTCTCCTTCCATTTCAGAATTGGAGAAGTGGATGGATTAGCCAAAAGTCTGTCTTCCTTAGATTTTGCCAAGGCAGTGATGGGTGCAAGTTTTGCAGAGGCAGGGGATTGTGCCGTCGAGGACTTAGGAGTCCAAACATAGCGTGTCGTGCTCTTAACAGCGGCAACAGTATGCTTGGCACCTCCAACATTGATCATGGCCTCGTAGGCTGTCTGGTCGACTTGAACGACCAGAGTCTTTTACGTCTTCTCGATTGACGCGGTATCACATTGAGTTATCACTTTCTCGTCGGAGGAGAAAGTCGTCCCCAGCAGAATCGTCATTTTGTTTGCAAAAACAAAAGTCTTATTACAAACTTAGAAAAGAGTACAATTAATTTTTGGAAAAGTACAACTATAGTAATTTGATCAGAAGACGATCACTTTATCCCTTGGACGATACGATATCGAAAACACAAGCCACTGGAGGATGCAACAGCACTTTAGCAAGAGATTATGATCTTTTCTTGATGCTTTGAGATTGATTTGAAACTCTATTTATAGAGTTCTTGAAATAACTATTTAGTAGTTATTCTGGGTTGCGCACGCTTCAGGTTGTGCGCCTCATGTTCACTAGCGCGAACGGTTGCACTAACTGTTGTGGATGCGTGTCATCATTTGATTGAGATGCGGGTGGTCCTGAGCAGTATAGTGGGCACGTTCTGCGAAGTTAGTGGCTTGTAAGCCACGTCACTCTGTCCTGCCGTCCTGAACACTGTTTGATCACCTTGCACGAGCTTCATCAGGTTGCGTGTGGGCGTAATGTAGCAACCTGCACGAGCGATTTGCACCAACTGCTATGGATGCGTAGCATCATTTGATTAAGATGCACATGGTCATGGGCAGTATAGTGGGCATGCTCTACGAAGTTGGTGGCTTGCGCGCCACGTCACCCTCCTTAAAATAAGAGTTGATCAAGTGGAGCCAACTTGTAAGGCTGCGCATGGGAGCAACTCAACGACTGGCGCCTTTGACTAGGTCTTCTATGCTGTACTGATTAATCCTTGTGCCATACAGTGACTTGTGCGAACCATCTATCAACATTAATTACATACTAACAAAATCTTCTCGAGCGCCGCATTGCGCGGGATTCGAATGGATTTTCCTTAATCTCTGTGCTGTCAGTTGTCAGGCAATGATGATGCCGTTACAATTTCTCGAAGAAGTGCGCCACGTAGCACTCACGCAACCTGACTCCAACACAATCAGATGTTGGCACAACCTGATGCTGCACAACTTGATGGTTTGGCACAATGTAATGTTTTGGCACTATTTGATGATCGAATACTTAATAGGTGGCGTAGCCTAATTTTTAGCCTCTACAGGCGGATGAGGTAAACCCTCATAGAAAAGAACCTGGAAGGGTTTCTGTCGGGCGAGAAGACAGAGCTGGACGAGGGCTCGACAGGATACGACGATTGGAAGTCCACTCATATGGTGATCTACATCCGGCTTCTCAACTCCTTAGTCCTGTCTATTGCCGCCACAGTAGATGACATTGAGATAGTAAAGAATGTGTGGAAGAAGTTGGTGGAGAAGTTAAGACGGACCTATGATGCTGTGAGGAACAACTTACGGGTCTTCCAGATCAAGGGAGCGATCGACGACACCATACAGGGAGAAAAGACGGTACAGGAGTATACCATGGAGTTGGAGCGTATGTGGCTGGATTACGATCACACCTCAGATCGGGCAAGCTGTGGGAACCCAAAGTGTAAAGAGTGACATGTATGTCTACAAGAGAGGATGATAAAATTCCTCAAAGGACTGACTACAGCATTCGCTCAGAGGACAACACTACTTCTCGTCCAATCGAAGATCACCACTCTTAAGGAGGCTATCTCAGCCAAGATCTAGGAGGAGACACGCATCAGACTCCAAGCGGGGACGGGTGCTCCTCAAGCAAAGTCAGCACTGACGGCCACCAGCTCGAACGTTACAGGACCTAAGGGAGAGGCCTGGCAGCATAACCGACAGTTCTACAACTACGGGAAGATGGGCCACCATCGGTATGCTTGCACCAAACAACCTAAGGAGAGAGATTTAGGTGGTGAACGGAGACAATTCAGTGGATGACGACATTTTAGAGGACGTGGCCGTAGTCGTGGGGGTCGACGAGGCGGTCGAGGAGGTTATCGGACGAACCTGCTGGTAGCAGAAGGAGATAGAGGAGCTGGCGGCACGTGCCTTTACCGCAGAGGATCAGGAACTTGTGGACATGCTGGAGATACTCAGGTGACAGAAGGAGTGCGACAAAGGAGGCATCTACCTCATTCTTTGCTAGAGGCAATACCGCCATGTATGTCCATCTATCAGAAGGTACTGATGACTCACTTGCTCTTGTATCCATTGTTTCCCTTAAATCGTCAGACTGAATTATCTACTCGGGAGCATCTCGACATGTGATGGAGAATGCTAGTGAGTTCTCCTCCTACACTCACCTAGCATCAGCAGACAGCATTCAGACAGTTGATGGCACTTTCCAGCCAGTGGTCGGTAAGGGTACTGTTAATTATACAGGTTCAGTAAAATTATCCAATATTTTACATCTCTATCCTTTCCAGTCAGTCACTTGTCCATTAGCTCTATAATCCTTCAACATAAATGCATTGTTTCTTTTGATATCCCTAAGGTGATCTTCCAGGAGAAAGAGACAAGACGGAGACTTGGGAATGGCACTTGGCATAAGGGACTGTGGTACCTGGATCGATAAGGACTGGACTCAGCACTAATATTTATGGCAGAGAAGGCTGGTATGGGAGGACTGCAGATGAGGGCCGAGGATACTTTGATACTCCATTATAGGAGGTTGGGACATTCCTCCTTTGACACTTTAAGTAAATTGTATCCAGATATTTATGAAAAATCAAATAAAGAAAAACTAGTACGTGATGCATGCGAGTTAGCAAACTTACTAGGAGTTCATATTTTGGTACGAGTCATAGGAGCTCTTCTGTTTTTGAGATAGTACACTCTGATGTTTGGGGTCCATGTGCCACTACTAATATGAATTGTTATAAGTACTTTGTTTTTTCATTGATTGTAATCTTGTATCACCTGGTTGTACTTGATGAAAAATAAGGATGTACCTACTTGTTTTTGGGATTTTCACAAATATGTCCAGACTCGGTATGGGGCAATTGTGAAGGTACCAAAGTCTGACAATAGAACGGTGGATACAAACAGAACACTTGTAGAATATTTGTCAGCACGGGATACAGCATCAGACCACCTGTGCATACACACCTGCAGAAAATGGCGTAGCAGAAAGGAAGAACAGACATCTTCTGGAGGTCGCAAGAAGCATGATGATCGACATGAATGTCCTACAGAGTCTGTGGAGGCATGCAGTATTGACAGTAGCTCAACTAATCAACATAATGCCTTCGAAGGTCCTGGAATAGAAGTTCCCATGTGAAATATTGCAAGACAATAGTAGTAGAATACTCCCACTGAAGGTGTTTGGGTGCGTATGTTTTGTGAAGGACAACAGGCCGTTAATTGGAAATTTTGATCCTAGAACAGTAAAGTACATCTTCGTGGGCTACTCGACGACTCAAAAGGGGTACTTATACTGGAGTCCAGTAAAAAAAAGTTTGTAAGTATGGATGTCCACTTCTGGGAGCATGAGCCATACTACCGTCAGGAGGGAACTTCAAACCACACGCCTAATACTGCCAGTATGAGACGAGAGGGGGAGAAGGAGAGCTCTGTGGTGACCAAATTAGGAGTTTGGCATGGAGGCACGGTTGAGAAGGAGCAGGAAGATGAAGAGGAACAGGGGGAGAAGATGAGAGGTGTTAGGCCTACGGCTCAGGGGGAGTTACTTACCTTCAGCATGAGAGGGAAGCAAACTGCAGGACCAGTACCAACAGTGCCAGTGCCAAGTCCCTTGCCTGCGTCCGTCTCGACTCTAGAGACACCTACACTACTACTACAATCCGCTTTAGGTGATATCATTCTTCCTACTCCTTCCACACCATTATCAGTACGGAAGACCACTCGCAGCAACAGGGGAAATCTTTCGGACAGATATGGTTAGGACCTTGCTCAGCTTGTTTCTTATGACCATATCTCCTCTTCTTTTGGAGCATTTATTGCATCTTTGGATAGTATTATTGTACCTAACAATTAGCAGGTTGTCAAGAATGATCCAAAGTAGAAAGCGGCAATGCTCGAGGAGTTAGAAGCTCTTGAGAAGAACCATACTTGGGAGCTGGTGAGACTGCCAGAGGGGAAGAGCTCAGTCAGATGTAAGTGGGTCTTTACTGTGAAGCATAACCCAGATGGACAAGTTGAGCACTACAAAGCTCGACTGGTGGCAAAATGATACAGTCAGACGTACAACATCGACTATACGAGACCTTTGCACTAGTCGCAAAGATGAGTACTGTCAGGATCCTAATTTTTTGGCAGCGAATGGTGGATGGAAGCTACACGAACTGGATGTGAAGAATGCATTTCTCCATAGGAATCCGGTGGAGGAGGTATACATGTAGATTCCACCAGAATTCGGTACCAACCAAACAGTTGGCAAGTTCTGCAGGTTGAAGAAGTCCCTCTATGGACTAAAGCAGTCTCCTCGGACGTGGTTTGACAGATTCAGGAGGGAGATGATAGGATAGAATTTTAGCATATCATTGTTGATCATACTGTATTCTTCAGACGGAGTGGAGGCCACATCACCATACTTGCGGTGTATGTGGACGACATGATTATCACAGGAGATCGCCCGACTCAAGGGAAAGCTTGGTAGGAAATTTGAGGTGAAGGAACTTGGTCTTCTTCGCTACTTTCTTGGGATAGAGATCGCTCAAGACGCAGAAGGGATTGTTCTTTCTCAGAGGAAGTATGCACTGGATCTTCTTACAAAGACAGGGATGTCGGGGTGCAAACCTGCAGCAATGCCAATGGACTAGAGGTTCAAGTTGGAGGCCGAGGCTGGAGACCCAGTTGATCGAGACAGATACCAGAGACTGGTGGGTAAGTTGATCCATCTGAGCCACACATGACCTTATATCTGCTTTGTAGTGAGTGTGGTGAGCCTCTACATGCACGACCCACGAAAGGGTCATATGGATGCAGTGTACCAGATTCTGAGGTACTTGAAGGGTGCCCTCGGGAAGGGGCTAATATTCAAGAAGAACAATCATGTGAGCATTGAAGGCTACTATGATTCTGACTGGGCTAGCTGTGCCGATGACAAAAGGTCAACCTCAGGATATTGCATATTCGTAGGAGGCAACCTAGTCTCCTAGAGGAGCAAGAAACAGACTGTGGTGGCCAGATCGACAGCGGAAGCAGAGTACAGAGCTATAGCCCTGGGAGTTGCAGAACTGCTATGGTTGAAGAACATGTTGGTACAACTGAAGTTGGATCAAGGAGCCAAGATGAAGTTGTTGTGTGACAACCAATCAACTATTAGTATCACCAACAATCCAGTACAGCATGACAGGACCAAACACATCGAGATTGATAGGTTCTTCATCAAAGAGAAGCTGGATAACAGATTGCTGGAGCTTGGCCACGTTCCGACCAGGGATCAGGTAGCAGACAGACTAACCAAGGGACTTACCTCTGTGAGCATGATTAGAGGATGTGACAAGATGGGCTTAGTGAATATCTTTCGCCCATCTTGAGGGGGAGTATTGGAATATTTAGTATGTTATATTTAGTAGATTGTATTAGCATAAAGGATATAGGAATATCCTGTGTACATATTTAGTATGCCAGAATATGCCACGGGATATTTCATCATTGTATTATTAACTGTAAGGCTACTATATAAAGCCAAAAGGACTATCAATAAATTATTAATCAATTACAACATAAGTTTATCACTGCAGCTACGTACTCAAAGAGTTATTTGTCACATCATGTCGTATGCATATTAGGCAATGAAACAGAAACTTCAAAATACACTTGGACATGCGTCAAAATTTGTATCATGTTACTATATTAGACAAGAAATAGAAGTTATTACTAAATATGCTAGGACATGCCAAACTTACTATATTAATTGTTTAGAAGTTATTACTAAATATGCTAGGACATGCCAAACTTACTATATTAATTGTTTGTTTAACATGTTCTCTAATGAACAAGTGAGCTTAATATATATGGCTGACAAACTACTCACAATTTGTGACTTCTTAGAGGTAGCCATTGCATATGCTTATGGCAGATTAATGAGCAAGACGAATATATATATAGAAGTGGTGAAGAGGAGGAAGGAGTATAGAGGAGAATAAAGTATAGCTAGAGAGGTGGTAGAGACATGGGAATAGATGAGGGTGGGGGTTACCAATTTATAATATTATAAGGGGAGGAGGGGATGGTAGAGATTTGATGATCATATATCCTTTTCTACTTGGGTCAAATCACAACCTCAAGAGCACGAGGAAAATACAATTAGAATACGTTAATTAGAAGAAGAAGAAAAAAAGGAGGGTTTAGTTGGATCCTTGTGGGTGAGAGGGGGTGACCATCAGTGATCCCTAATGCTCTTTTGCACTGTTAGAAGAACACAACAGTGATCAAGTGTCTCCTGATTGAGACACCTCGTAGGACAAGCTTGATCATTGGAAAAACTTTCGAAATCAGCTGTTTTTGAGCTTAAAAGGTGGGGGATGTCCAATCACTGATGATCTTTTTTTGGAGTAAAAAATGGTTACCAAACGAAAGTCGAAGATGATGAAAATGGCATCTCAGTACCATGAGTCTGCTTTTGCAACTCGAATTTGCATATCCCATATAAGTGTCAGGACTTATACTCGAATCTGTATATCCCAAGATGCAAGTGTCAGGACTTACTGTGAGCTAATTCGCAATAAGATGAAATGTGTGATTGTTCAACTTTGAAACTAGTCTTCAAATGAAACAGTTCCAATGACTAATCTGATATATTCCTAAAATATCCTCACTGTGAGCTCTAGTTATGGGCTGTCTGCCAATGTCATATAAACCATCATTGCGATCTTTATAAGAATTTCATCTCACATTCATTATTATTAGGCTAATTCTAAAGGCACTCCAAAACTTACTTGGGGCTAGCCCTTACTACAGGACAAGACAGTTTTATGGTACTTTTACTCATGACAGCCCTAATTTTACTTTGGGCTGCCCACCCCCACCCCCCCAAACCCTCAACCAATACTTCATTTTGTCATTTTCATTCTCTCTCTTCTACATTCTTGAACCCTAATCCTAATTTTCTTCTCCATTATTCCAATTCCAAATTCCTAAACCCTAATCCCTTCTCCACTCCTCCAATTCCGAGCAATGGCACCCAAACCCAACCCTTCATCACAATCTAGGTATGTTTTGAAATTTTTTGCTATATTTTCGTTTTAATTTTATTGAATTTTTGGTAATGCTCAAAGTAGTTAGATAAAATAGGTTAGAACTAATTTAGGGTTAATGTATCTTTCTTTCAAACCTAAGAAATCCATTTTATGCACCGTAACCCTAACCGTAGAATTACTGTTTTGGTCGTTATGGCCTACAGTCGGCCATGAACACGACAGGACTATAGGCAAAACCTACAGTCCTTTATTATAATAAGGACTGCAGGGATTTCCTACAGTCCTGAACTACAGAAGGACTGCAGTAGTCCCACAGTCCTGAAATATAGATAGGACTGCAGTCATCCCACAGTCCTAAAATATAGGTAGGACTCCAGTCAGTCCTACACTACTACCTATTTTTTGGAACTGTAGGATTTTCTGACAGTCCTTACACTCCTACCTGTTTATCCCTCTATCATAAAAAAATTTCAGTCATGCGGCCGCAAGCAAAAGAAAATGATCTACCGCATCGTCGCGCAAGGAATGCAATGTGGCCCGTCCGGTTGAGAGACCACTCAGCATCGTCGAACCCGAGCGACAAAGAGAAGTGACTGCACCAGCTCACCAGTCTCGGACGAAGACACCGGCTCGCCAACCTCGATCGAAGAAAGCAGCTCCTACTAGTCCTCATTCTTCTTCCTCTACCGATGAAGACGAGCCTACTGGCCAAACCTGCACAGATGATGGTTTCGGGCCTTCTCAGCAACCGACTAGTCCTTCGTCTGCTTTCTCTACAGATGAAGACAAGCCTACTGGCCAAACCCGCACAGATGATGGTTCCGGGACTTCTCAATGTTGTTGTCGTTTGACAACCACATTGCATTTCAAATATGGAAGGATCTAGTATTGGGTGGGGTGGGCAGCCCAAATTAAAATTGGGGCTGTCCTGAGTAAAAGTTCCACAAAACTTGGTTGTCCTGTAGTAAGGGCTAGCCCCAAGTAAGTTTTGAAGTGCCTTTAGAAGTAGCCAAACAAAATACCAAAAAGGATTACATTCAATATCAATCCTTTCTAATTTAATTTAAAAATATAATAAAATATGGCTCATAAACGAACTCGAGATATTCCTGCATCGCTCACACAAGCATAATATAGAAATTATTAGGAACAAAATGAGAAAACCATTCCCCAAACGATAGGACCGAAGAAAAACACATAAACCAAATAGCTGAAAGTACAAAGAATGTACAACGCAAACACCACTATATTTACGTGGAAAATCCTGATGAAAAAAATCACAGGACGATAGGAGTCCAACCCAAAAAAGCCTCCACTACTGGAATAATAAGATACACTGACTCCTTCCGAACTTCTTCCCTGATCCACACAGATCACCGCAACACTTCAATAGATAGAAATATATTACAATAAGTAGAATGAAGATTAGCAAGAAGAATGTGAAGAGGAAGAACTGTTGTAGAACTACTCGAAATGATCTCTTTTCGAAACGACACTCGAAACTCTGAATCTCTCTCTTCTCTTAGAAAGTTGCAAACTTGAGAAAACTCTCTTTTTGATCTTGTAATAATGTATTAGGCGTAGGAAACACCTATTTAAAGCACCACAATTTCGAGAAAATTTGGACCGTTGATCATGATCCAACGGTGTTAATAAAACACCAATTTCAACCTTCAATCTCGACGGTATACCAAAAATGTCCTCTTTGAGTCAGAATATTTCTTGAACTAAATTGTGCCAGATTGGCGGTATACCGCTATTCCAATGCAAGTCTAACATAGGCTTAATCGTACCACCTTTTTGCCATCGACTTTCTGAGTTTCTTAGACACACGGATGATGTTCGTCGTACTTCTGGGTGTTCTCCACATAGATTGAGAACCCCACCCAACACCAAAAAATTTACGCTTCCCAACTTGGTGGAGGAGCTCGTCATTCTGTTGATCCTCCTGAAGTACTCAAATTTCCCCTTGTGAGAATCTTCGTATTCACTCCATTGTCTTCTATATGAATCATCTCAAATGTCGCGTTCTTTGCCTCTAGAACATCTCGTATCTAGTAATATCGAGTTGTAATATGCTTGGACCGACTATGAAATATCGAATTCTTTCCAAGGTGAATATCACTTTGGCTATCCCAAAACAAAATATACTTCTCTTGCTTAAGCTTCATTTTCTACAGTAACATTTTCATCCATAATAATTCCTTGTAAGGCACTGTCGTCAAAATGAACTATGCCTTTGTTGTCGACAAGGTAACACACTTTTGTAAACATGACTATCACAAAGTTGCTCCACCAACCATTATCATAACATAACCTGAAGTTGATATTCTGGTACCAACAATATCACTGTCAGTTTACTCAACTAGCTTCAGCTCGTCACTCCTGAATGAAAGCTGCAAATCGGCAGTGCCCTGAAGATAAAGAAGGATCTACTTGACCTCACTCCAATTATCCTTCCCGGATTAGAAAGATACATGTTAACATACCTAGTACGCGAGCAACATCTAGCCATGTACATACCATAATATATATGAGACTCCCACAGTTGAAGTATATGGAACATTATTTATATCTTCCTTTTCGGATCAGTTGATGGATACTACTCCGCAATGAGCTTAAAGTTAGTTGCAAGAGTGTTGCTCACTTTCTTCGACCCGTCTATCCCAAAATGTTAAAGTACTCGGTGAATGTACTTCTTTTGGACAACCATAGCAACTTGGACTCTCGCACTCGCCAGATCTTCATCCCAAAAATAGTCTTCGTTGTGCCCAAATCCTTTATAGAGAAGGATGTTCCCAGTTAGTGCTTCAACTTTGCCATCCCGATGACATTTTGGCGTAACAACATATCATCAACATAAATAAAATGATAAAATCATTCTCGAAAAAATGCTTTATAAATGTACATTGGTTCGACATTGTACATAACCATGCTCCTCTATAAACGACTCAAAATTTTTGTACTACTATTGCGGAGCCTGCTTCACCATACAGACTCTTCTTTAGTCGGCATACCAAATATGACTTGCCCTTCTCACAGAATTCCTTGGGCTGCTCTATGTATAATTTCTCCTTTAAATATCTTAGAGGAATGTTGTCGTGATATCCATCTGCTCAATCTCCAAATTGAAACTAGATGCTAAACCTAGCACACACTATTCTATTGATTGTAACCTAACTTAACTACCAACCTCGCTTTGTATCGAAGGCGAGTAGCATCTTTTGCTTGCTTCACCCTGAGCACCCAACGATTCTTTAAAGCCTTTCCATCCTTTGGCAACCGCACTAGCTCATAAGTGGAGTTTATCTATAAGGAACTCATCTCCTCCTGCATGACTGACATCCACTCCTGCTTTTATGTTGGAGTCCAGTCTGGATTTGGTAACAATATATTTGTGGAATCCAAATCTATTTAAATATTTTATTTGATTAGATTTGGATGTCCATAATTGGTGTTATGCTATTTTAGTTATAATAGGATTCTTATTTTAGAAAATCCTATTATAATCTAAAATAGAATATTGATGGAATATTTTAGGCATAATAGGATTCCTATTTAGGATCCTATTATGACTAGAATATTGGCTTTCTCATCCTATATATATGGGGTGAGGGTAGGGACACAAAGCATAGCACGTAGTAGAGATTTGGGATGCTCGTCCACAAGAAAATCTAAGAGAAAGTTCGTACTTTGCTCTTAGGACTGTCATCCAAGACAGAAGGAAGAAGATCTAATCAAGTCATCAACTATGGTTAGGGAGATTACTACAAGTTAGTGAGTGATCTTAATTGTAATTTTCTGTTTTTCTTCTTGAGAGTGGTAAAGGGGTTGAACCTATTAGGGCAAAGGGTTCAACGTGAGTTTTGTCAACCTTGTAATTTCATCTGAGTTATTAAAGGTTGAAATTTGTCTAGGTGACGTGGTCACCACCATATACTTGTCTTATCTTGTACTTAGTGTCCGTTAGACGGGAGTTGGTTTTGCTCACGTGGGTTGGCAAACGCTTCCGCACGTGCCCAACAATTGTATCAGAGCTTTGGAGGTTCTAGCAACCATGTCTACGGAGCAGATGAACACTCATATGATCACCCTCACATGAGAAAACTAGGCGATTTGGAAGACTATGATGGAGGATCTACTATGGTACAAGGATTTGCATGGTCCGTTAGAGGGCGATAATGCAAAGCCATCGGACAAAGCTGTTAAAAACTGGAAACGACTAGATCGGAAGGCTATTGGATTCATCCGCCAATGGCTGGACAACTCGATGTTTCACTAGGTATCCATTGAGAGTTCGACAAAGGCATTATGGAAGAAGCTGTATTCGTTGTATGAAAGGAAGACGGCTTGCAACAAGACGTTTCTTATTTGCCAACTCGTCAACTCAAAGTACACGGAGGGTGTCTCGGTAGCACAACATCTGAATGAGGTTCAGGGTATCATCAATCAGCTGTCTATGATAAAGATGGTGATTGATATGGGCAGGGACTTCGGTCTTGGTCGTGTCATTGATATCGGCAGGATCCCAGTAGTGCAGGAGGTGCTACGCATGGCAGCTAGCGTCGACGTGACGGTCGAGGAGCTGAAGACGTAGAAAGATATAAAACAACTCAGAGGATCGGAGATCAGTGGCATGGGAGAGCAGGTATTCTGTCCTGGGACACATACATGGAGTCCAGTTGAGGAGCTATCGGGTCAACACCCTCTCAACAGACTAGAAGAAGAGATTGTTAGAGTCCAGTCTGGATTTGGTAATATTTATGGAATCTAAATCTATTTAAATATTTAATTTGATTAGATTTAGATATCCATAATTGATGTTGTTGAGCGCTACAAAGCTCCACTGGTGGCAAAAGGATACAGTCAGATGTACGACATCGACTATGACGAGACCTTTGCACCAGTCGTAAATATGAGTACTGTCAGGATCCTAATTTTTGGACAGCGAATGGTGGATGGAAGCTATACGAACTGGATGTAAAGAATGTGGAAGCACAAAGCATAGCACATAGTAGAGATTCGGGGTGCTCGTCCATAAGAAAATTCAAGAGAAAGTTTGTACTTTGCTCTTAGGACTTTGCCATCCCAGACAAAAGGAAGAAGAAGATCTAATCGAGGAGTCGTCAACTTTGGTTAAGGAAATTACTACGGGTTGGTGAGTAATCTTAATTGTAATCTTCTATTTTTCTTCTTAAAAGTGGTGATGGGGTTGAACCTATTAGGGCAAAGGGTTCAATGTGAGTTTTGTCAACCTTGTAATTTCATCTGCGTTATTAAATGTTGGGATTTGTCCAGGTGACTTAGTCACGCCATATACTTGTCTTTATCTTCTACTTGGTGTCCGTTAGACGGAGTTGATTTTGATCAGGTGGGTTGACAAATGCTTTCGTACGCGCTCAACATTGTATTCGTCTTCCATCGCCTCTGTGAAGCTTTCAGATTTTCTTCCGTCAGCAATAGCACATAGTTATTTGGTGAATACCTTGTGGATGGTTGATGCTCTCTTGTGCTCCTCAAAGGAGTTTATGGCATTGGATGTGTATTGGCATTCTTATTGCCTTTAGGAACTGCCTCCTCGGCATGCTCATCATCTAAAGGGTCACCTTGATCATCACCATCAGGCTGATGACCAAGGTTAGGAGCAACTTTATATATTGGCTCGCTTATAACTGGATTCTCTACAGTGTCCTCTAGAAATCATTTAAAGCGTGATGAATCTAACTTCGAAAAATCCTCAACCTTAGAAGGCATCTTAGAATCCTAAGTGTTGGTCATGATCTGATCCTCAACAAATACCATATTCATGCTTCTATAGAACTTTCCTTCTACTGTGTCGTAGAGTCTATACCCAAGTTCATCCCGACCATATGAGACAAACATGCACTTCCTCGTCTTTGGCTCAAGTTTGGACATCCCATCCTTCAGTACATGCACGAAGGCCTTACACCCAAATCCCCGCAAATGACTGTATGACGGCTCTTTGTCGTACCGTACTTTGTTAAGCACATCACTCTATAAATGATCATTATAAGACAAATTAATAACACAAATAGTAGTGTTGAGAGTCTCACCCCAATAACTATCTAGTAAGTTTGTCTTTGAGAGCAAATAGCGTACCCTCTACATTAGTGTCATGTTCATACGCTCCACTATGCCATTAAGCTTAGGCATCTTTGGCAAAGACTTCTGGTGTCGAATCCATTGCTCTTTACAATATGTACCAAAGGAACCAATGTATTCGTCATCATTCTCGGATCGAACTGTAACACCCAGTTTTCTAAAATGAGGGTAATTTTGAAATTTTGTGTTTAATTTATTTAATTATGATATTTAAATAATAATATGATTTTTGGTGATTTTTAATCATTTTAAAACTATTTAAATATCTTAACTTGTGATTTTGATGTGCAGCTAGTGAAACCGTAGAGACTGTCTGCCCTAGAGCCTAGCCATGTGATTAGGGTGTTTCATATATTATTTTTAGTCTAGGGGTAATTTGGTCATTTTGACTTTTTAGAATTATTGATTTATTGAATGGATTGACGATTGTTGATTTGACATTCACTAGTTGTGACTTAAGAGACTAACCTAGATGTTGACTCTAATTAAGGTGACTTGATTAGCATGGTGAGACCCTAATCTAGCTTAAGTCAACCTAAGATAGTCATGTAGGAATCAAGACTTGAATAGAAGGCTTAGTGATTTGGTCCATAGGCTTGAGACATAGAATTTGGTTCAATGACTAGTGCAAATAGGTCCATAGCCTATTAGACTCAACCCTAACCCTAACTATCACTTTATGACCAGCCACCTAGGGCTATTTCCCCTATAAATAATCTCTTCATTTATTATTCTTGCCTTTTTATTGAGATTTCAACATTTTGGAGAAAGAGGTAATGTCATTTCTTTCCCAATCCCTAGATTCTTCATTTTAATTCCTTTTCCACTCTAGTCTTTTGCATATGATCCTAATCTAGCCCTATTTCATGTTCATGGAGAGAAATCTCAGGTTTGAACCAATTTGGAGCACTTGGCCATCAAGGAGAACACCCTCCATTTAAGGCTTTTTCTTGCAAATTGCATATATAGGTAAATCCCTATTCCCTCCACCAAATTTCGTTTTCTTTGCATGGATAGGAAGCCCTAGGTGTCCCATAGCCGTAGATATTAGATTTGTGTCGATTCGTGTCCGTTTGGTGTCCGTATCGGACACGTATCATGGTGTATGTGCATGTGTTTGATGAAATGTCACAAAGATTTTTATTTTCGATTTTTGAAAATCAAATTGCATAAGATTTTAGATCTATGTGTGTAATATATTTCGTGAAGACTGAAAGTATTTTGGTGTCGTTTTTGTGTCGCAATTGGTATCGGACACGCTGTACGGGGCGTCGGCTAGGTGTCCTGCATATCGGACCCTAGTGCTCACTGTATAGGACACGTTAGGACACAAAATTTTTTGGGAATGATGGGGCAATCACTGACACTATGCTTCCAAAATTTGGGAGCATATGGTTCACTACACGAGAAGAAATCGCACGCGCACAGGACACGCACTGCTGCACACGCACAAAAAAAATTACGTCTGATACGCTCAATTTTCTTGGACATGACACGTGTTGAGGGCTGTGCAGACATGTGGACACACACCCCTATGTTCCTCCTACACGTGTGCACAAGTACGACATACTTCGAGCTCTGTATCGAGCCCAATCGAGCTCGACATGGCTGCACGAGGCAGTCCTCACTGCCAGTTTCAGTTGACTGTACCATTTTGTATTGGGACACTTCGTGTCCTGTTTCCTGGACACGAATGGACCCCTAGACACGCATACATGTAGGGAACATTCGTGTAAACCTGTTTTGGAACATTCGATTTGATTTTTATTGATTTTTGGGTTTGAAATAGGATTTCTGATACATGGTACTGTTTCGAGTTTCCTGAATTTAATGTGTTTCAAAACCAATTCCCCTGTTTAATTACCTAGATAAATTCATTACATATGTAGTAGAATACTCAAATGTTGGTTTAAGAGTTGTGTTGAGGATTGGGATATCGAAATTGGTTTGGGGTTACACTATTTCCCTGTCAAGTCTGAGTTGAGTTCAAAAACTGGGATATTGGGTTTTTTTTTTTTTGATATATGAATTGTCCATAGGATATATAGGATCATTGTTGGTTGGGTTGTAAATTTGAATTACTGAATGTTAACAATTGATATCAACCAGGAATGTATATGACAATTATGTATACACTATCATGTATGCACTATTTTTCTGGAAATCCCCAACTGACATGTGTTTTACTGAAAATTGGTTGATTAAATGCAATGTGGGTACATCTATAAATAACTGAAATAATTGATTATTGATTGGTGTTATATTTTAGGTTTTCAAATCAGATTATGAATGCTGAACTGCTATATAGAGCACTGTCACTTAATACCTGAGAACCATTCATGAAAATTCATGTTCACTGATTTAATACCCTGCTTGAACACACGGTTTGTGATCCTGAGCACTGTTATGAATGTACACTGCTAGCTTAGGAATATTTCTCACCTTCAAAATGTTAAATTGCTATGGTGTTCCTGAAATGGTGGGTTAAGTTACAATGTTATTTCCTATATCAACTGAAAACTGGAACCTAGATTGAACACTGAGACACACATTGCACTGTTTTGATTAAAACTGAATCTGAGATTCCTTCTTTTTGAAAATTGAAAACCCATGTTGAATTTCTCACACACACATTCACAGGACACACACGTGTCTCTAAGTAGAAACTAAACCCTGTAACACATTTGCAAATAACTGAGATGATGAACCTGTGAACTGAGTTTAAGGACTTTAAAACATGTGTATTGATTTGGTTTTACTCTCATTGAAGATTATTTCATGTGTAGTTACCTAGGACTAAAAGAACTGAGTCCAGACCACCCCCTCTTACTCACTCTTTACACATACCCACATGCGCACACAACTGAAAAAAGGGACTGGAAACAGGGAACACACTGTTTTCCTGAACCATGAACACACCACTACACACCCATACAATCTAAACCCCTCTAAACTGAGACTCCTTTTACACTGAAACCTGGAAATTAGTATCACTGATTGTGTACATTAGTATAGGGCTGTTGGTTGTGTCTAACATTGGGTTTTCAATTGTTTAGGACTGTCAAATCTGGGATTTAGGTTCTGCCACACATTTTCATACTGTTCTCACATCACATGTACACACACATGTTCCCCTCTCATATCTTCCCTCTTACATACCTATATACATATATAATATTAGCTCCTATTATGCATGTTGATCCTATATTGGTTGTATAGTAGTTATGGATAGATATGTATGTATACATGTAATGATATAAATGAATGAATGCAAATAATTATGAAATGTAAGCATGAATGAGAATATATAGGTAAGTATGCATGTTTCATGACTTGTATGTATGCAAGGTAGGCAGGAATGATATGTAATATAGGTAATATAATATAGGAATGAATAATGTGGTATATAAATATATAAATAAGTTTGATGCTTGTATGTGAAATATATGTGTAAATTGTAGGTTTGAAGCTTGTATAGCATTGTGATGGTATGTGAGTGCTAGCCTAGTCTTGGTTAGGCCTAGTAAGACTTGTCTGGGTTAGGTTGACCTAGTTTGACTAGTGCAGTTGGCTAGAGTTGACCAAGAGTTGACTTTAGTCTAGTTTGACCTAGACAGCATGCAGATGCATAGTAGATTACAATTATCATCCCCTGTATACATCTTGACTTGTGTTGCTCTAACTGGAAGTCAGGTACCTCATCTCGGACAGTACATTTACTACAGCTATTCAGATACCAGGCGAGTACATTCTCTGATCATTTCATAACTTGCTTAGAATTATATTCCTGCTCTAGTTTACCTTATTTGATGCTGTCACGATATTATCACGAATTGGTACTATTTGGATCCCTACATTGAGATGTTATCCCCCTCGGAAGCATCGGATACATCGTGTCGTGTGTTTCATGTACATCGTGTATTCCTCGCTCTCATGTTATTCATGTTTCTCACGTGCTTCATGCTCGTTCGTGCTCGCTCGTGTACTCTCATGTGCTATCATGTTCGGTCATGTTTCTCGTGTATTCATGTATAACCTATACTTCATGTGCACCCTTCATGGGCCTTCATGTGGAATTCATGTGTACTCAGCTTCTGAGCCCTCATGTATTCTTCATGTACACCCATCTATGGGCTTCATGTGAAAACCATATACGTAACATAACTTGTCTGGATCCTTGTGTATTGATTATGGTATGGGAGAGTATAAATAGTCATGTGAACAATTCCAAAGTAGTATAGCCATGTACGCCTTTTTAGTATAGCCATGTGCAAATCGAGCCGTTCACATGTCGACTTTGTACTCTAAATCACTAGTCACTGGTAGCTCTCTACTTGTAGTAGATATTTCTATTACAGTTCTCTCTCTGTTTACATCATATACTTTCTTTCAGTTTCATGTATCGTATTCTCTTGCATGTTTATATTCTCTAACCTGTTATGATCTCCGTGAGATGTATTGTACTCGCTCCCGTCCTGACTGGACCTGTTGAAAATTTTACAGAGGATGATGAGGAACCCTGCACCCCTTACTTTGGAGCTTGCCTAGATGACACTCGCGACCTGGACCCCTGGGGAGGTTTAGGCAGCTGTTGAGGATGATACCCATGTTTAGTATAGATAGTCTAGGTTGTTCTTCTTTTTATGATTAGTTGTTGTCCTTGATTTCAGAGTTGTATGTTCTAGAGATGTTGAGACTGGTAGTTATTAACTTATGTTATTTTATTTCTGTTGTACCTCAGTTGAGGATTTTCTTATCTATTTTAATGTGCCATATTCTATCTCTAGTTGTGATTGAGTTGTACCTTCTGCGATTAGCCTCCAGTTGGAGATTATTCTATATTGTGTTAGTTATAGTTCATGACCTAGAACAGCGTTCTACCGCCGACACTGCGGCGTAGGCTGGGTGCTGTTACGTACTCGTACCCTCACGGTGGGTGCGGGTCGTGACACGTTTTTAGTGGTGGCCCATGCAAGTCGAATTTGTATAGTGGTATTCGAACTAGAGTAGCACTACGGCCTGCAGTAGGATTAGGATTATTTTGAGGTACTCAATCACATTAGGAAAAAAAGTTCTTAACTGGATCCCTGCCATCTAAATTTCTGATACTTCCTTGAATAATTGTCCTCCCTTGAATTATCGTTTCTATCTCAGTATTGATTCCTTGTTTGATATGTCTCTAGGATGGTGATATTAGACACGATCGCATCGCTCTGGCCCAGCAGACGCTGGTGAGAGGCCTACCACCCCTCTCCCGATTATAGATGCTGGGACCACAGTACCCCCTATTTCTGCTCATATAGGAGCATCTGCAACTTTTGGGAGTGCACCTCCATCTGTCCAGAGGTCTTCTTCCGTCATTCCAGATATGTATCAGCAGCAGTTACCTTCATGGATAGTAGATGCGGCTCAGATGTTTGTCCTTTTCCAGTGATTCTTGGAGTCTCAGCAGCAGATGCAGCAGAGCCAGTCTGCTGATATCCGACAGAGCATACAAGATACTCACTAGTTGGTCAGGACGACAGTAGAGCTGGTGGCTTCTCAGCCATAGGGAAGTCAGATGCAGCCGTATCAGCCGAGGACTTCAGACATCCAATCCTTTAAGAAGATGGGACCCCGAGACTTCAAGGGTACAGAGGGCATCATATACGCTGACGATTGGATAGAGCACATTGAGGAGATATTCCGATTGGCACAGATACCAGCTGGATTACAGATCGAGGCAGCAGCCAGTCAAATACAGGACTTGGCCCGTACTTGGTACCAGACGGACCCGATTGTTGGTACAGCCGGTCAGACTTGGGCAGCATTCAAGAAACTATTCAAGGAGAAATTCTTTCCTGATACTGCACTCGGTGCTTTGGAGGCGCAGTTCGAGAGTTTGGTTCAGGGGAACCAGACCGTTGAGGAGTACGCTGGAGAGTTCAGCCGTTTGAGCAGATTCGTTGAGGTTCTTACTGAGGCCGGGAAGGCGAGGAGGTTCCGCAGGGGTTTGATCAGAGAGATCAAGTCGTATACCAAGTACGACCGTGACGCCACTTTCGAGCAGATTCTGATAGGAGCCATGGCAGCGGAGGACGATCTTGGGCTGAAGGAGAAGAGGATGTGAGACACTCAGGGAGCTAGTGGCAGTACGGGCCCGGCTAAGAGGCCCCACCTGCAGATTCAGCAGCAGTATCCGCAGCAGATGCCCCGTTTTCAGATTCAGCAGCAGTATTCGCAGCAGAAGCTACCCTTACAGTTTCAGCAGCAGTATCAGCAGCCGAGGGTCTACTTTCAGCAGCGGCAGTTTCAGGACCATGTACCCTTTCAGCAGGCACAGCAGCCACAGAGGCAGCAGCAGGCCCCGGTACAGCAGTTTGTCATTATTTGCCCCTTCTGTAAGAGACCAGGGCACGATTGGGGCGAATGTCGGAAGAGGCTGGACAGATGTTTACTTTGTGGAGGATCTGATCATCGGCTGAGAGAGTGTCCCGAGTCATCGGGACAGACAGTTCTGGAAGCAGGAGCTAGGGCTCCGGTAGGCCAGCAGAAGGGATTACCCTTACCGACTCAGCAGCAGAGGTACATGCAGCATCAGCAGCAGGCCAGGGAAGGCCAGCAGGATCGAGCTTTCGCTAGGACAGTCGAGGATGCTTAGGCCGTTGGAGATCTAGTTGCAGGTTCCGTTCATTTGATTCTATTTCCGTAATTGCCTCTTATAGCTGTCTTGAATTTCGATTCCCTCCGTTCCTTGTTGGTTGATCAATTCTGTCCTGTAGTTCTTGTGTTATGTTTGATTTTCTTCTGAGATGAATCATATGGGCTAGGTCACCTTAGTTATGGGATCTAGAATCTTCGATAGTCGTATTTAGCTGGTATAGTGAGGACATATAGTCAGATTTAGGACGTATTTCTCGGGTGTGGGAATTTAAGGTTTTCGCTGCCAAGCATGCGGCAATGTAAAAATTTTAAATACCATGATTCTAGAGGTATGTGCCTTAGTCAAGGACTCTGTGATTATCATAGCCTTGCTCACTAGCATGACGAAGATTCTGAGTATCATGATTTTGGACAGACGCATATGATTATCTGACGGTATGTTTGAGACTTTGATTGTGGGGTGTTTAACCTAGAAGGAATACTACCATTTTAATTTTGAGGACGAAATTCTTCTAAGGTGGATAGACTTGTAACACCCAGTTTTCTAAAATGAGGGTAATTTTGAAATTTTGTGTTTAATTTATTTAATTATGATATTTAAATAATAATATTATTTTTTGTGATTTTTAATCATTTTAAAACTATTTAAATATCATGACTTGTGATTTTGATGTGCAGCTAGTGAAACCGTAGAGACTGTCTGTCCTAGAGCCTAGCCATGTGATTAGGGTGTTTCATTTATTATTTTTAGTTTAGGGGTAATTTGGTTATTTTGACTTTTTAGAATTATTGATTTATTGAATGGATTAACGATTGTTGATTTGACTTTCAATAGTTGTGACTTAAGAGACTAACCTAGATGTTGACTCTAGTTAAGGTGACTTGATTAGCATGGTGAGACCCTAATCTAGCTTAAGTCAACCTAATTTAGTCATGTAGGAATCAAGACTTGAATAGAAGGCTTAGTGATTTGGTCCATAGGCTTGAGACATAGAATTTGGTTCAATGACTAGTGCAAATAGGTCCATAGCCTATTAGACTCAACCCTAACCCTAACTATCACTTTATGATCAGCCACCTTGGGCTATTCCCCCTATAAATAATCTCTTCATTTATTGTTCTTGCCTCTTTATTGAGATTTCAACATTTTGGAGAAAGAGGTAATGTCATTTCTTCCCCAATCCCTAGATTCTTCATTATAATTCCTTTTCCACTCTAATCTTCTGCATATGATCCTAATCTAGCCCTATTTCATGTCATGGATAGAAATCTCAGGTTTGAACCAATTTGGAGCACTTGGCCATCAAGGAGAACACCCCCCATTTAAGGCTTTTTCTTACAAATTGTACATATAGGTAAATCCCTATTCCCTCCACCAAATTTCATTTTCTTTGCATGGATAGGAAGCCTTAGGTGTCCCCTAGCCGTAGGTATTAGATTTGTGTCGATTCGTGTCCGTTTGGAGTCTGTATCATGGTATATGTGCATGTGTTTGATGAAATGTCACAAAGGTTTTTATTTTCGATTTTTGAAAATCAAATTACATGGGATTTTAGATCTATGTGTGTGTAATATATTTCGTAAAAACTGAAAGTATTTTGGTGTCGTTTTTGTGCCGCAATTGGTGTCGGAAACGCTGCACGGGGCGTCGGCTAGGTGTCCTGCATATCGGGCCCTAGTGCTCACTGTATAGGACACTTCGGGACACAAAATTTTGTAGGAATGATGGGGCAATCACTGACACTATGCTCCCAAAATTTGGGAGCATATGGTTTACTACACGAGGAGAAATCACACGCGCAAGGAAAACGCACTGCTGCACACACGCAGAAAAATCGCGTCTGATACGCTCAATTTTTTTGAACACGACACGTATTGAGGGCTGTGCAGATATGTGGACACACACCCCTATGTTCCCCCTACACGTGTGCACAAGCACGACATATCTCGAGCTCTGTATCGAGCCCAATCGAGCTCGACATGGCTGCACGAGGCAGTCCCCACTGCCAGTTTCAGTTGACTGTACCATTTCGTATTGGGACACTTCGTGTCCAGTTTCCTGGACACGAATGGACCCCTAGACATGCATACATGTAGGGAACATTCGTGTACACCTGTTTTGGAACTTTCGATTTGATTTTTATTAATTTTTGGGTTTGAAATAGGATTCCTGATACATGGTACTGTTTCGAGTTTCCTGAATTTAATATGTTTCAAAACCAATTCCCCTATTTAATTACCTAGATAAATTCATTACATATGTAGTAGAATACTCAAATATTGGTTTAAGAGTTGTGTTCAGGATTGGGATATCGAAATTGGTTTGGGGTTACACTATTTCCCTGTCAAGTCTGAGTTGAGTTCAAAAACTGGGATATTGGGTTTGTTTTTTTTGGATATATGAATTGTCCATAGGATATATAGGATCACTGTTGGTTGGGTTGTAAATTTGAATTACTGAATGTTAACAATTGATATCAACCAGGAATGTATATGACTATTATGTATACATTGTCACATATGCACTATTTTTCTGGAAATCCCTAACTGACATGTGTTTTACTAAAAATTGGTTGATTAAATGCAATGTGGGTAAACCTATAAATAACTGAAATGATTGATTATTGATTGGTGTTAGATTTTAGGTTTTCAAATCAGATTATGAATGCTGAACTGCTATATAGAGCACTGTCACTTTATACCTGAGAACCATTCATGAAAATTCATGTTCACTGATTTAATACCCTGCTTGAACACACGGTTTGTGATCCTGAGCACTGTTATGAATGTACACTGCTAGCCTAGGAATATTTCCCACCTTTAAAATATTAAATTGCTATGGTGTTCCTGAAATGGTGGGTTAAGTTACAATGTTATTTCCTATATCAACTAAAAACTGGAACCTAGATTGAACACTGAGACACACATTGCACTGTTTTGATTAAAACTGAATCTGAGATTCCTTCTTTCTGAAAATCGAAAACCCATGTTGAATTTCTCACACACACATTCACAAGACACACATGTGTCACTAAGTAGAAACTCAACCCTGTGACACATTTGCAAATAACTGAGATGATGAACCTGTGAACTGAGTTTAAGGACTTTAAAACATGTGTATTGATTTGGTTTTACTCTCATTGAAGATTATTTCATGTGTAGTTACCTAGGACTAAAAGAACTGAGTCCAGACCACCCCCTCTCACTCACTCTTTACACATACCCACATGCGCACACAACTGAAAACAGGAACTGGAAACAGGGAACACACTATTTTTCTGAACCATGGACACACCACTGCACACCCATACAATCTAAACCCCTCTAAACTGGACTCCTTTTACACTGAAACCTAGAAATTAGTATCACTGATTGTGTACATTAGTATAGGGTTGCTGGTTGTGTCTAACATTGGGTTTTCAATTGTTTAGGACTGTCAAATCTGGGATTTAGGTTCTGCCACACATTTTCACACTGTTCTCACGCATGTACACACACATGTTCCCCTCTCATATCTTCCCTCTTACATACCTATAGACATATACAATATTAGCTCCTATTATGCATGTTGATCCTATATTGGTTGTTTAGTGGTTATGGATAGATATGTATGTATACATGTAATGATATAAATGAATGAATGCAAATGATTATGAAATGTAAGTATGAATGAGAATATGTAGGTAAGTATGCATGTTTCATGACTTGTATGTATGCAAGGTAGGCAGGAATGATATGTAATATAGGTAATACAATATAGGCATGAATAATGTGGTATATAAATATATAAATAAGTTTGATATTTGTATGTGAAATATATGTGTAAATTGTAGGTTTGATAGCTTGTATAGCATTGTGATGGTATGTGAGTGCTAGCCTAGTCTTGGTTAGGCCTAATAAGACTTGTCTGGGTTAGGTTGACCTAGTTTGACTAGTGCAGTTGGCTAGAGTTGACCAAGAGTTGACTTTAGTCTAGTTTGACCTAGACAGTATGCAGATGCATAGTAGATTACAATTATCATCCCATGTATACATCTTGACTTTTGTTGCTCTAACTGGAGGTCAGGAACCTCATCTCGGACAGTACATTTACTACAGCTATTCTGATACCAGGCGAGTACATTCTCTGATCATTTCATAACTTGCTTAGAATTATATTCCTGCTCTAGTTTACCTTATTTGATGCTGTCACGATATTATCACGAATTGGTACTATATGGATCCCTACATTGAGATGTTATCCCCCTCGGGAGCATCGGATACATCGTGTCGTGTGTTTCATGTACAACGTGTATTCCTCGCTCTCATGTTATTCATGTTTCTCACGTGCTTCATGCTGGTTCGTGCTCGCTCGTGTACTCTCATGTGCTATCATGTTCGGTAATGTTTTTCGTGTATTCATGTATAACCTATACTTCATGTGCACCCTTCATGGGACTTCATGTGGAATTCATGTGCACTCAGCTTCTGAGCCCTCATGTATTCTTCATGTACACCTATCTATGGGCTTCATGTGAAAACCATGTACGTAACATAACATGTCTGGATCCTTGTGTATTGATTAGGGTAAGGGGGAGTATAAATAGTCATGTGAACAATTCCAAAGTAGTATAGCCATGTATGCCTCTTTAGTATAGCCATGTGCAAATCAAGCCGTTCACATGTCGACTTTGTACTCTAAATCACTAGTCACTGGTAGCTCTCTACTTGTAGTAGATATTTCTATTACAGTTCTCTTTCTGTTTACATCATGTACTTTCTTTCAGTTTTATGTATCGTACTCTCTTGCATGTTTATATTCTCTAACCTGTTATGATCTTCGTGAGATGTAATGTACTCGCTCCCGTCCTGACTGGACCAGTTAAAAATTTTACAGAGGATGATGAGGAACCCTGCACCCCTTACTTTGGAGCTTGCCTAGATGACACTCGCGACCTGGACCCCTGGGGAGGTTTAGGCATCTGTTGAGGATGATACCCATGTTTAGTATAGATAGTCTAGGTTGTTCTTCTTTTTATGATTAGTTGTTGTCCTTAATTTCAGAGTTGTATGTTCTGGAGATGTTGAGACTGGTAGTTATTAACTTATGTTATTTCATTTCTGTTGTACCTCAGTTGAGAATTTTCTTATCTATTTTAACGTGCCATATTCTATCTCTAGTTGTAATTGAGTTGTACTTTCTGTGATTACCCTCCAGTTGGAGATTATTCTATATTGTGTTAGTTATAGTTCATGACCTAGAACAGCGTTCTACCGCCGACACTGCGGCGTAGGCTGGGTGCTGTTACGTACTCGTACCCTCACGGTGGGTGCGGGTCGTGACATGTTTTTAGTGGTGGCCCATGCAAGTCGAATTTGTATAGTGGTATTCGAACTAGAGTATCACTACAGCCTGCAGTAGGATTAGGATTATTTTGAGGTACTCAATCACATTAGAAAAAAAAAGTTCTTAACTGGATCCCTGCCATTTAAATTTCTGATACTTCCTTGAATAACTGTCCTCCCTTGAATTATCGTTTCTATCTCAGTATTGATTCCTTGTTTGATCTGTCTCCAGGATGGTGATTGAGACACGATCGCATCGCTCTGGCCCAGCAGACGCTAGTGAGAGGCCTACCACCCCTCGCCCGATTATAGATGCTGGGACCACAGCACCCGCTATTTCTGCTCATATAGGAGCATCTGCAGCGTTTGGGAGTGCACCTCCATCTGTCCAGAGGTCTTCCCCCGTTATTCCAGATATGTATCAGCAGCAGTTACCTTCATGAACAGTAGATGCGGCTCAGATGTTTGTCCTTTTCCAGCGATTCTTGGAGTCTCAGCAGCAGATGCAGCAGAGCCAGTCTGCTGATATCCGACAGAGCATACAAGATACTCGCTAGTTGGTCAGGACGACAGTAGAGCTGGTGGCTGCTCAGCCACAGGGAAGTCAGATGCAGCCGTTTCAGCCGAGGACTTCAGACATCCAATCCTTTAAGAAGATGGGACCCCAAGACTTCAAGGGTGCAGAGGGCATCATATACGCTGACGATTGGATAGAGCACATTGAGAAGATATTCCGATTGGCACAGATACCAGCTGGATTACAAATCGAGGCAGCAGCCAGTCAAATGCAGGACTTGGCCCGTACTTGGTACCAGACGGACCCGAGGGTTGGTACAGCCGGTCAGACTTGGGCAGCATTCAAGAAACTATTCAAGGAGAAATTCTTTCCTGATACAGCACTCGGTGCTTTGGAGGCACAGTTCGAGAGTTTGGTTCAGGGGAACCAGACCGTTGAGAAGTATGCTGGAGAGTTCAGCCGTTTGAGCAGATTCGTTGAGGATCTTACTGAGGCCGGGAAGCGAGGAGGTTCCGCAGGGGTTTGATCAGGGAGATCAGGTCGTATACCAAGAGCGGTCGCGACGCCACTTTCGAGCAGATTATGAGACACTCGAGTCTCCTAACAACAAGGCATGACTCCCAGCTAAGTCTCAGCAATAGCCAATACTCACAAATAGACTCATTGCTACCCTATGGAAGGGTCATTATACATCTCATTCTGAAGTGGTAGAGGCAATATACCACTCAGAAATGAATTCATTCCTTAAACCATACTGAATTCCAGTCTATTCCGGACAAACGTGATCTAAACTGATCACAACACAAAGCCAGCATCTCAGGGTCTCAAGGTCATAAGGCCACCACACATGAGTCAACTCATCAATTATGTTGAACTCATCCATTTATTGTTCACAATTTCTTTCCAACATCACGTGCAAACATGTTACAACATACATGGCCATATTTCTCTGTTCCATATTCCGTGCATCATTCATAGCATAGCATACTATGGCAATATACCACTTAGAAATGAAGTCATTCCTTAAACCATACTGAATTCCATCTATTTCGGATAAACGTGATCTAAACTGATCACAACACAAAGCCAGCATCTCAAGGTCTCAAGGTCATAAGGCCACCACACATGAGTCAACTCATCAATTCTGTTGAACTCATCCATCAATTGTTTCATTCACAATTTCTTTCCAACATCATGTGCAATTCCTAACATGTTACAGCATACATGGCCACATTTCTCTGTTCCTACATTTCGAGCATCATTCACAGCATACTATGGCATCGAGTCATTATTGGGTCATTAGTGTCCAAACCAACAATAATCATTTATCCGTAGGCATTGTTTAGACTTATTGTATGGAACATCCAGTGAGCAGCCAAGAGGTCAACGAACTTTTCAGACATGAGCAACATGGAATGATTATAGAAACATCGGATAATTGCGGAAGCAATCTTTGATTTAATCGCTGAAGCAACGTTCAGTGATCGCGGAATAAACTTTGGTTAATCGCCGATGCAACTTTGATTTTGAAGCGAATCAAAATAAGAGTCCAAGGATGTAAAGTTGTGCTCTAATACCAATTTGTCACGCCCAAGCGAGGACGATCGGTTCCCAGAGATAAATGCGAGGACGTATGACTCTGCGAAATCGGGGAGTGACAGCTATTGGTCATTTTTCTGAATTCTTTAAAGCCACTACTATCAAAGATCTAGGTGATTTTCTGAATTGCATTCCTTCTCATATTACTGATACTCCAAATACAGAGTTACGTGTTATGCCAATGGAGGTGGAAGTTGACAATACTGTAAAGGCTCTCAACCCTCAAAGTGACCCAGGCCCTGATGGTTTCACTGGCTATTTCTATTCGCACTGTTGGTCTAGCATTAAGGGAGATGTTTTGGTAACTGTGTCCGATTTCTTTATGGGTGTGCGAATTCCTCAAGAAATATCATCGACCAACATTTTGTTGATTACAAAAGTCAACAAACCGCTCAGCTGCCGGATTTCAGGCCGATCAGTTTATGCAATTTCTCTCACAAAATCATTTCTAAGATCCTCGCGGACAGACTTTCATATATGCTACCGAAGATCATCTCCCATGAACAATCTGGCTTTGTTAAGGGTCGTAGAATTCATGAAAATATTAGTCTTGCTCATGAGACAATTGAGGCCATTGACAATAAAATCTTGGGAAGGAATGTGGCTGTCAAGTTGGATATGTCGAAAGCTTATGATAGAGTGGATTGGTGGTTCTTGCTTGCGATGCTTCGTAAGTTTTGCTTTAGCTCTCAGTGGCAGGATCTTATCTATAGAGTGATCTCTAATTGCTGATACTCATCTCCTTGAAACGTAAAAATACTGATTTCTTCAAATCTTCGAGGGAATTGCGACACGGTGATCCGATATCCCCTGCTCTATTTATTATAGCCCAGGATGCACTGAGTAGGAAGCTTGCTCATCTCAGCTTACAAGGCCGGATAAAGCCTTCCAGTGTCAAGAGGGATAGCTTTCGAGTGTTGCATTTATTTTATGATGATGACAGTCTTATCTTTCTCAATGGAGGGAATGAGAGTGTTGATTGCCTTATGATGACATTGGTAGAGTTTGCGGAAGAGTCGAGGCAAATCATTAATTACTCCAAATCATCTTTTACTGTGTCTAGCAAATTTGATGCAAGGGATCAAGCAAACTGTATAGCAAATCGCACGGGGTTTACTCGGGCTTCCTTCCGGGGTTCCTCTCTTTAAAGGGAGAGCTAAACCGAAGTACTTCTCGTATCTGGTAGACAAATTCAAGAAGAAGATTGCTGGTTGGCGTGGGCGTCTACTTTCTTTTGGGGGTAAGATCACTCTTATTAGAAGTGCTTTAACGACATTACCTATTCATGCTTTATCAGTTGTTAAAGTCCCAGCGACATATTCTCAAGTTGGAGAGAATTATGGCTGATTTTCTATGGAACACGACGGATGAGCACCGTCGGAAATGGGTCTCTTGGAGAAATGTTTGTAGGACGACGACTGAGGGTGAGCTTGAGATCAGATCCCTCACTCAGGTGATGCAGTCCCTCCATGCTAAAAGATGTTGGGCCTTTATAATGGGAGAGTCTCTTTGGTCTCACTACATGTATAGGAAATACGGGGATCCTCTTTCTCTGTGGTACACTATGCCGCATTCTCCTTCTCCTCTATGGAGAGCGATCTTGAAAGCTTTCCCTAGTGTTGACAAACATTGCCGCTGGATTATTGGAAGCGTCACATTCCTATATGGCGGTCTAACTGGTGTGGCCGCTCATTGTCTAGACCTAGTGGAATTCGATTTATCCCGTTGGTTCGCCAGGTAAAGGCTACCCCTTTCATCAGAAATAGGGCGGGATGTACTGTTGATGTTCGTCTGCTCCTTTCCAATTGAGGCAAAAAATATGCTTCGGGAGATTGAGTTGTGTGACGAGGCGGATCGTCTCTGTTGGGATTTGACTCCGTATGGAGAATTCTCTACTGCTTCCTACTGGGATCATTACAGACAATGGCACGAGTCCACCAAATGGAGTGAATATTTTTGGAACAAGCATATTACTCCGAAGGTGGGTGCTTTCCTATGGAGGCTGTCGGTATGCCATACCGGTGGACTCTCGAGGCTTTCTTCCTTAGGTTTCAAATTACCGTCCAAATGTCGATGCTGTAAAGATCCTACTATAGAGTCGGCTGCACTATTATTCGTTACTAGTGATCTTGCTTGCTCGGTCTGGTCCATTTTAGCCATATGTTCCAACAAAATGACTCATATACATCATTACATCAACTGACCGAGGGATGGATTCATGATGCTTCCTCCAGGAGTATAGTTGGTATCAGTAGAAATATTATTTTTGCTACAGGTCTTTGAGAAATTTGGAAGCCCCCAAACTACATCATCTATGATAAGGGGGTTCTGAATCATCATGATGTCATTTGTCGGGTCATCTCTGCTCTTCAATACACTTTGAGAGTTTTCAAACTCTCAGAGAACCTTACTGAGGCGGATGAAGGTATTTTGGCCTCACTTCATATTACTCTGCCTTAATCTGCTTCTCTACTGGTAATTGGGTCAAATGGTCTCCTCCGTGCGTGGGGCTTAAGCTGAATTGTAGAAAATAATGGTTGGATGATTTTATTGATGGACTACTTCACTACTTATAGGGAGTCTAGCTCCTCTACATACTACATATTCCGATGTGGGACTAAAAGTCCCTTATTGATTCTCAACATGAATATTGCAGAGGTGTGTGGTGGGGGTATTGGAATGGCTGGTGATGGAGTGGTCAGGGGCGCAGAGGGTCAAATGGTGTTTGCTTTTCACAAATTCTCTGGGGAAGATACGAGTATTATAGCAGATTTGGATACTCTGCTTGAAGGTCTATGCATTTGTAAAGAGAAGGATATTGTTATTGATATTATTGAAATCGATTCCAAGAGACTTTTTGAAGTTATTACAGGTAAGTCTTCCATCCCATCGAAGGGTACTTATAAAAGTGAGAAACATTCTTCACCGGGATACCCAGTTCTATATTATTTTCAAAGATCAACAGTGTTGCAGTTGCTCTTGCATCTTTGGCTCTCACATCCCGTGATGAGCAAACCTATCCTAACGTTATTGTCATGCCGCGGAACATAGGTCAATTGGTCTCCTCTATCAGATTGGTCAACCTTTGCTGAGAAAGTACGTAATTTGGTTGCTGTGCTGGATCTTTTATATTTTGTTTTTTAATATTGTATCATTTCAATCAAATGTGGAAAGGACTATCTCCCTTTCATTTGTAGAAGTACGGGCTATCTCCATGCATCCCCATTTTTTTTAGTTTTTTTTATCAATAAAGGTCACGGCTCCCACGTGTACGACCAAAAAAGATGATGTTTTTTTGGTCGATCCTAAAATTTGGGGATAAACGCTTTCATTTGTTGTGGCTGTTTAAAGAGTAGATTAATTATTTTTATTTCCAATATTGATTACTTGATGTATTTTCTTTTTGTAGTTAGGATTATTGATGTCATACCACATACTTATAAAGATCTAAAATGCTAGCCAAGAACCCTAATAAAATTTATCCTATTCTAGTCAAAATACAGCCTCCAATTTCTGTATGGTATCAGAGTCCTAACTTCTCTTCCTAGGCTCTCTCATCTCCTCTTCCCCCTCTCTCTCACCCTACCCTCTGTCATCTCGAAACCTCCATCGTCATTGTCATAATCATCCAAAAGTCGCCATCTTGACCATCACCCTTTCCAAAGTCATCATCAACCAGAAATTGTTGTCGTCGTTATCATTCAGAAATCACCACTTATCCACTTTCTATTACGACTTTCTTCATTTTTCATTTTTCTTCCAGGATTTCAGCTTGATATTGGAATTTTTTCCGATATTCGAAGTCCTGACTCTCTTTGGATATTTTTTTCGGGATTTCTCATTGTCAGAGCCAACTCTAGTTTTCATATTTTTATCCGAGATTCTCGCTTTTTCGAGCCCTTACCCACTTGTGCCCAACGTATTTCATACATTTTCTTCTGAAATTTTTCATTTTCTAAGCCTAGGCCTACTTTCGATTTCTTCTTTCTAGATTTCTTATTTTCATAGCCTTGATTTACTTTTGATAAATTTTTTAGAATTTCTCATCCTATATAGGCCTCACCTACTTTTGATGTTTTCCTTTTGGATTTCTCATATCATTCAAAGCTCCTGCCTACTAGGATGCTTTCTTTATGGGATTTCTTTGGTTTCTGAACCAAAACTTTTTTGATATGGTTTTCTTCGGTGTTGGATCTCGAAACTGTTGGAGTGGGAGGGGTTCCCAACCTATGTGGAGAAGACCCCGGAGTGCGACGAGCGTCGTTCGTGTGTCGAAGAAGCTCGGGAAGTAGGCGACGAAGTTGCTGCTGTTGCTGCTGGAAGCAGGGGATCCGAGTTCGGGCCGAACTCGGTCCCATGGCGAGTTCGGGCCGAACTCGGTCTGGCCGTTCCAGGGTTTGGCCAGTAGGTGCTGGTTGCCCCACACAGAGTTCTGGCCGAACTCTGTGTCGTCGGGGACTGAAGCAGATTTCTGGATGAGTTTTCATCATTGGATCTAATCCAATGGTCCAGGTTGGTTGCGGGATTAGGGAGATATATTGAGTTTTCTCAAACCTAACTCATTATCGCAAGTAACACAAGTTTGAGAGAGGAAGGAGGCAAGAGTGCCATTACAACTTCGGAGAAGAAGGCGGAGGATTGAAGGTCGTTTTCGAAGGAGATCGTGTTTCGGGTAATCTCTACTCGTCGTTCTCGCTCTTCGTAGCCTTGTAATCATTGTTCTTATCTCTGAGTGTTGTGGGGATCCGATTTGGATCGGGAGGAGTTTGTAGAGGGTGTAATTCTTCTATTCCATTAGTGGAGGCTTCTCAGGGTTGGACTCCGATCGTCCCGTAGTTTTTTCCCGCAAGGGTTTTCCACGTCAAAAATTCTCTGTGTCTGCGTGGATTGTTTTGTGTGTTTGTTTTTGGGTTCGTGCATTGTATTGCTCGGTCCTCTCGCAGGTACTCTCCGGTTTGGGGAAAGGTTTCCGCGTTTCTTTCCCATCAGAGTGGTATCAGAGCTTTGGGTTCAAAGGGTGTCAGGAGTTGACAGAGGAACCAGAGAGGAGAGATGGACGCGAAGCCGGTGCGCATGGTGAACCTTAATGGCACAAACAATCATTATTGGCGGAGCAAGATGAAAGATTTGCTATTTGTCAAGAAGCTGCATCTACCCGTGTTTGCATCCGAGAGGCCCAGTGATAAATCCGAGGAGGACTGGACATTCGAGCACATACAGGTGTGTGGGTACATCAGGCAGTTCGTTGACGAGAACGTGTACAACCACGTTGCCAATATTGAGCACGCGAAGACGTTATGGGATAAGCTGGAATCTTTGTACGCGAAGAAGACCGGGGTAAACAAGTTATTCCTGATCCGAACGATGATGGGTCTGCGGTACAAAGATGGGGCATCTATTACGGATCACTTGAGTGATTTCCAGGGCGTGGTTGACCATCTATCTTCTATGGGAGTCAAGTTCGACGACGAAGTTCAGGGACTGTGGCTGCTGTGTACATTGCCAGACTCGTGGGAGACCGTACGAGTATCTATGATCGCTTCTGCTCCAGAGGGCGTGGTCAGTCTGGAGTTTGCCAAGAGCGGGGTGTTGAATAAAGAGATGCGGAGACGTTCTCAGGGCACTTCATCCACATCCCACCACTCAGAGGCACTTGTTTCAGAGAGCCACGGAAGGGGAAAAAGCAGGGGTCCAGGTGGTGGCAGAGACAAGAGCAGGGGGAAGTCCAAGGGTCGTTACGAGGACTCAGAGTGTTACCATTGCGGTAAGAAGGGCCATATCAAGCGGAATTGTTTCGCTTGGAAGAGAGAGAAGAAGGGCGACAAGGGGAAGCAAGAAGAGAACACTACAGCGGCGGCCTCGGTGCATGGAGGCGATGTGATCGTCGTAGGTGATGAGGTCATTACTAACCTCGCCTGCGATGACAATTTTTGGCTGGTGGACTCAGGGGCTTCAGCACATGTATCTCACAATAGGGCACTGTTTGCCACTTACACGACAGGCGATTGCGGCGTGTTGAAGATGGGCAATGGAGATGTGTCGAAGGCGGTTGCCGTTGGAGATGTGCATTTTAGAACGAAGACGGGTGCGGTTCTTGTTCTCAAGGATGTTCGTCATGTCCCTGATATCCGTTTCAACCTGGTGTCGGTTGGAAGGTTGGATGACGAGGGATTCTTCAGTCTCTTCGGAAACAGTCAGTAGAAGCTTTCCAGAGGTTCGATGGTGATTGCCAGAGGAAGCAAGAAGTCCGGTCTCTACTATATGGAGGGGAGCGCAGAGGAGGCACAGGAGGTGAACGCAGTCAGTGATGCGTCTACCGAGTTGTGGCACAGGCGGCTCGGCCATATCAGCGAGAAGGGGATGAGCTACTTGGTGAACAGGAAAGTGATTCCGGGGCTCAAGTCTACAAAGTTGGAGAAGTGCACGCACTGTTTAGCTGGAAAGCAAAATAGGATGTCTTTCCAAAGTCACCCAAGTTCGAGGAAGTCGGCGTTGCTCGAGTTGATTCACTCGGATGTCTGCGGTCCTATGAAGGTAAAATCTCTTGGTGGTGCTTCTTACTTTATGACTTTTATTGATGACTGTTCCAGGAAGGTTTGGGTCTATGCCTTAAAGACCAAGGATCAGGTGCTGCCTACTTTCAAGGAGTTTCAGGCCTCTGTTGAAAGGAAGACGGGCAAGAAGTTGTTGTGTGTTCGTTCCGACAATGGCGGCGAATACATCGGTCCCTTTGATGCGTATTGCAGAGAGCAAGGGATACGACACCAGAAGACTCCGCCAAAGACACCTCAGCTCAATGGTGTAGCGGAGCGCATGAACAGGACACTGATGGAGAGGGTGCGGTGTTTGCTGTCAGAAGCAAACTTGTCGGGCAGTTATTGGGGTGAGGCTCTTTTCACAGCTGCTTATATTATTAATTTGTCTCCTAGTGCTCCTTTGCAGGGTGATGTGCCTGATAAAGTATGGTACGGCAAAGAGCCGTCATACAGTCACCTGCGGGCGTTTGGTTGTAAAGCCTTCGTGCATGTACCGAAGGACGAGAGGACCAAACTTGAGCCGAAGACGACGCGATGCGTCTTTGTCGGCTATGGTCGGGATGAGTTTGGCTATAGACTCTACGACCCAGTGGAAGGAAAGCTCTACAGAAGCAGGGACATGGTATTCGTCGAGGATCAGACCATGACCAACACTCAGGATTTCGAGACGCCTTCTGAGGCTGAGGAATTGCCTGAGTTAGAGTCATTTCGCTTCGAGCAGTTTCCAGAGGACATCGCAGAGGATCCAGTTATGGGGGAGCCGGTACATGGAGTTGCTCCCAACCTTGATCATCAGCCTACTGATGGTGGTCAGGGTGTCCCTCAGGAGGATGAGCATGATGGAGAGGTAGTTCCTGAAGGGGTGGAGGCTGTCGGTATACAGCCAGCACCAGTGGCTCCACTGAGAAGGAGTGACAGGGATCGTCGACCATCTACGAGATACTCACCGGATGAGTATGTGCTATTGACTGACGGGGGAGAGCCCGAAAGTTTCGCAGAGGCTATGGAAGACGAACACAGGCAGGAGTGGATGGTGGCTATACAGGAGGAGATGAGTTCCTTGCACACCAATTCCACTTATGATCTGGTGCGGTTGCCAAAGGGCAAGAAGGCTTTGAAGAATCGATAGGTGTTCAGAGTGAAGCAGACGGATGATGCTACTCGCCCTCGATACAAAGCGAGGCTGGTAGTCAAAGGCTACGGTCAGCGAAAAGGCATGGATTATGATGAGATCTTTTCGCCTGTCGTCAAGCATTCGTCTATCCGGGTGGTGCTAGCATTAGCAGCTAGTTTCGACTTGGAGGTCGAGCAGATGGACGTGAAGACGGCATTCCTCCACGGTGATCTTGAGGAGGAGTTGTACATGGAGCAGCCAGAGGGATTCTGCGAGAAGGGCAAGTCACATTTGGTCTGCCGGTTGAGGAAGAGCTTGTATGGTCTGAAGCAGGCTCCGAGGCAGTGGTACAGGAAGTTCGAGTCGTTTATGGGGGAGCATGGTTATGCACGGACGACGTCGGATCATTATGCATTTGTGAGGTATTTTGCCGATGATGATTTCATCATTTTGTTGCTCTATGTTGATGATATGCTATTAGTGGGTCGGAATGCCACTAGGATAGCGGAGTTGAAGCGCCAACTGGGCGCGGCCTTCTCTATGAAGGATTTGGGCGCAGCGAAGACTATTCTTGGGATGGAGATCAGCCGAGAGAGAGAGTCCAAGCTGCTACACTTGTCCCAAAAGAAGTACATTCACCGGGTACTTCAGCATTTCGGGATGGACGGGTCGAAGAAAGTGAGTTCCCCCCTCGCGGCTCACTTTAAGCTCACTGAGGAACAGTGTCCATCTACCGAGGACGAAAAGGAAGATATGGAGCGGGTTCCATATGCCTCAGCTGTGGGAAGCCTGATGTATGCTATGGTGTGTACGAGGCCAGATATTGCTCATGCAGTTGGTACGGTTAGCAGGTATCTTTCAAATCCTGGAAGGGTACATTGGAGTGCGGTCAAGTGGATTCTACGTTATCTTCAGGACACTGCTGGTTGGAGACTTTCCTTTGGTGGTGACGAGCCGAAGCTGGTTGGGTATACCGACGCTGATATGGCTGGAGATGTAGACACGAGGCGATCGACTTCGGGCTACGTGATAATGTTTGCGGGAGAAGCAGTGTCGTGGCAGTCGCGGTTGCAGAAGTGTGTTGCCTTGTCGACGACGGAGGCGGAATATATTGCGGCGACGGAGGCTTGCAAGGATCTGTTGTGGATGAAGAAGCTGTTACAGGAAATGGGACTGAAGCAAGAGCAGTATACTTTGCTTTGCGACAGTCAGAGTGCTATCCACCTTATGAAGAATCAGACGTTTTATAGCCGGTCCAAGCATATCGAGACCCGGTATCATTGGATACGGGATATGGTTGAGAAGAAGGACGCGGAGCTTGAAGGTGCATACAGATGACAACGGAGCTGATATGTTCACGAAGATTCTACCAAGGGGGAAGTTTGAGTACTGCAGGCAGGTCGTCGGGATGACGACGTCCTCCCCATAGTTGTGAAGGGGGAGATTTGTTGGAGTGGGAGGGGTTCCCAACCTATGTGGAGAAGACCCCGGAGTGCGACGAGCGCCGTTCGTGTGTCGAAGAAGCTCGGGAAGTAGGCGACGAAGTTGCTGCTGTTGCTGCTGGAGCTGCTGGAAGCAGGGGATCCGAGTTCGGGCCGAACTCGGTCCCATGTCGAGTTCGGGCCGAACTTGGTCTGGCCGTTCCAGGGTTTGGCCAGTAGGTGTTGGTTGTCCCACACAGAGTTCTGGCCGAACTCTGTGTCGTCGGGGGCTGAAGCGGATTTCTGGATGAGTTTTCATCATTGGATCTAATCCAACGGTCCAGGTTGGTTGCGGGATTAGGGAGATATATTGAGTTTTCTCAACCCTAACTCATTATCGCAAGTAACACAAGTTTGAGAGAGGAAGGAGGCAAGAGTGCCATTAAAACTTCAGAGAAGAAGGCGGAGGATTGAAGGTCGTTTTTGAAGGAGATCGTGTTTCGGGTAATCTCTACTCGTCGTTCTCGCTCTTCGTAGCCTTGTAATCATTGTTCTTATCTCTGAGTGTTGTGGGGATCCGATTTGGATCGGGAGGAGTTTGTAGAGGGTGTAATTCTTCTATTCCATTAGTGGAGGCTTCTCAGGGTTGGACTCCGATCGTCCCGTGGTTTTTTCCCGCAAGGGTTTTCTACGTCAAAAATTCTCTGTGTCTGCGTGGATTGTTTTGTGTATTTGTTTTTGGGTTCGTGCGTTGTATTGCTCGGTCCTCTCGCAGGTACTCGCCGGTTTGGGGAAAGGTTTCCGCGTTTCTTTTCCATCAGAAACATCTTTCTGTGATGATCTCTATTTTGTCTCTTTCTCAAAGTATCGAAGTTTGCTTTTACCAGGTTCCGGCTCTTAGAAGTCAGAAGCATAAGCGGAAGCGGGAGCATGAGAACGCGACTACATAGACGAGTGTAAAGTTGGAAGCGTGATGAGAGCATGCGCTAATGAATTTTTTATGTTTATTAGTTATTGTTATCAAAATTTATAGATAGTGCTAATGAACTTTTTTTTATTATATTTTTCCGGCAACAAGTACACGAAAACTAATTTCTCTAAGGTTATACTATACTGCTTCTTCTCCTGACTTTGTTCTTCCTTATTTACAACAGGAAACTCAGGTGGCCCCTTGATTGACTCTCATGGCCATGTAATTGGGATTAACACAGCTACCTTCACTAAGAAAGGTACTAAGTCTTCTAACATCGATGCTTATCTTTAGTTTCACATAGATCATGTCAAGGTCTATCATCAAATTCATGTAAATTATTAATTCTTGACCTCCTTTCTTCGGCCTTTCTGCCTTTAAAATATCACCAAAAAATTAATTTCAAGCTACTAAATTCATTTAGTGAACTTCCCTCAGTCAAATTGAACATGCCAAATCCATATATATTTTGCATGATTTGCAGTATCGGCTGATATCGATGCCAAAACCAATACTGAAACAATCAAAACTATTGAAACTTTCAAAACATACAGTCCAAACACCCCGAAACCGTTCCGAAACAGTCGAATAAGAAGGGTATAATACCAATTCCGACACCAATACTTCCAAGCATACTTTCATTACATAATATCATTTGATGTCTTCCTTCTAGTTTAGTCTAAGTATAGAGAGTTTTGGTTCATAAATTACTCTGTGTCAATCTTGAATTCTCTCATATGCAGGGACAGGAATATCATCTGGTGTCAACTTCGCCATTCCAATTGATGTTGTTGTGCGCACAGTTCCTAATTTGATAGTATATGGCACTTCTGTCAGCAACAGATTTTAACACTATCATTGCTCAAGGAACTTTATGCTCTCCTCCGGTTTGAATTTCATGTTTAAACTTTTGTAGCATTATGAATAATTTGCTTAGCATGTCAATATAATACAAAAATATGTAGATGCACTTAGCAAGTTGCCTCATGCACATCAAGGATGTTATATGTCATGCACAAGATATTTCGCTCCACCGAATAACTTTTCTAGCCTATCAAGGCTTATGCACAAGATATTTCGCTCCACCGAGATAACATTTCGTACCTATCAAGGCTGCTTGGGGTTATTTTCGAAAGCCACAAGAACACTCTAGAGTCTTTTTTTTTGTTTTTTGTTTTTTGTTTTTTTTCCAGCACGTGCGAGCTCAGTTAAAGCGTGTGTCTCCCCGCACCCGATTTTTAGCCGGTCGTCATGTCACTTCGGACTCTTCGTACGGATCTTGTCCGCACTAGCTTTTTCATCATTGCCCGGCACGTACGACTCGCGCACTCCGCACGCTCCAGAGCCTCACGGGACGGCCAACGTCTTTCAACGCCAGCAACTCAACGCCTCACTTAGCCCACGACGTCGAAGGCGCCTCCGACGTCTTCACGACGCCTACGACGGCTGGTTCCACCCAGCCACCCGTTCTATGAGCACGACGCCCTTACGACATCTTCCCGACGCCCATTGGGTGCCGCACGACGGGCCGCGTGGTCAGCCGTCATTTATACCCGTGGTAGAATGGTGCCGGTTCTCGACCGCCCGCGCGACGCCCTAGCCGATGAGTTTTCATGCACGGGACGTCCCATTCTGTCCCACGCCAGCTCAGATCTTGTCCATTTTTCATCAGTCCTCCGACGTTGTGGATGTCCCGCATCGCATAGGCCAGGCTCATCATCGGAATTCTTTGAAGATTCCTTGCATATTTCCTGGAAGATTTTTGGGATATTCCTTCCTACTATCGAGCATTCTTGAGTGTCCCTATCATTTCTAGATGGGCTACATTGTAAATATCTTAAGGCTAAAAAGTTTCAACCATTAGATGGTGGACAAGTGGCTTGATCTTAGGCATCAATGTAAATCCCGTGAGGCGATATAAGAGTGGTGGAGTCTTATTTGATCCTCATCACCCAAAAGCTATAAGTACTCTATAATATAGTAAAGTTTTCAACAATCCAATCTCTTTATTTTATTTCACTTTCTTTTCTATTAAGCATTCTAGCTAAGTCATTCGGGGAGCTTGTACAAGCCTTTGAGGGGAAGAAAATGTGTCGTATATACCTGATGTAGAAAAAAAACACTAAATTTGTTATAAATGGTATCAAAGCGAAGGTCGATTGGTGGCATGTTAATGTCCGAGAACATCCAGGAGAGGACCACATCGCCTTAGGTAGGGGCAAAAAAAAATTTCTATATAGTATTTTTTTTGTGGGAGTTAGTCCACACCTAGCCCACCCCAACCCACTCTAGCCCACCCTAGTATACATTTTTGGATCCGCCGCTGGCCTTAGGAGATGGACACCAAGAACAAAAGCAACTAAAATAAGCCAAATTAACGACGTCCAGATACGTCGCTAATTAAGGAAAATACGTCGCTAAAGGTGATTAGCGACGACTTTAGCGATAAAAATGAAGGTCACAAAAAAGCTAGTCGCAGATGACAAATTCGTCGCCCCACGTCGCTGTTTGTGACGTCACCACAATGTCGCTGGGTCGTCGCAAATTTGGCGACGTAGGACGACGAATAGGAACGTCGCCAAATTAGCGACGTTGTGCGACTACGTAGCGACGTCGTTCCTTTTTATGTGCTGACATGGCATACATGCCATGTCAACAGTTTAGCGACGTATGGCGACCAAATTAGCGACGTCAACTGTATGACACATCAGCCACTGATCGACGGATTACGACGGATAGCGACGTGACGGCGCTAATTAGCGACGTCTATTTACGTCGCTATACGTCGCAGAACGTCGCTATACGTCGCAGATTATAACACCCAATTTTCCAGATGAGGGTATTTTTGAAATTTTGTAATTATAATTATTATTCATTGATATTTATTTCACATTATAATTTTTGGTAATTTTTAATTATTTTTAAACTATTTAAAAACTGTTTTAAGTCATGACTTGTGATTTTGGTGTGCAGCTAGTGAAACCGTAGAGACTGCATGACCTAGAGCATAACCATGTCATTAGGATGATTAATTATCATTTTTAGCCTAGGAGTATTTTGGTCATTTGGCCTCTTTGAATTATTTTATGATTTATTGCACTGGTGATTATTGATTTTGACTTTTGACTAGCTGCGACTTAAGAGACTGTCCTAGATTTGACTTTGACTTGGTGACCTAGTTAACATGGTATGGACCCTAGTTTAACTTAAGTCAACTCAAGTTAGGACACTTAGGATCAAGTTTGGAGTAGGAGGATTGGTGAATTGGTCCATAGGCTTGAGATCTAAAAATTGGTCCATGACTAGTGCAACTTGGCCCATAGCCATTAGACTAAGCCCTAACCCTAACCAAACCCTAAATGACCAGCCATAGGGATCCCCACCCTATATAAACACTTATTCTCTAGGGCCTGCCTCCTTCTTTCATTCATTTCAACATTGGAAAAAGAAAGGTATTGTCCCTCTTCCAAAAATCCCCATAAATCCATTTTAAGTTCTTTTTAATCCTAGTTTCTTGCATTAGAACCTAATTTCATCCTATTTTCTGAATGTGGAATTTAATTCCAGCTTTGGGAGAATTTGGAGCTTTTGGCATCAAGAGGAAGAATCCCCCATTTGAAGCTTTTCCAAGCTTTTTGCACATATAGGTAAAACCCTCTAAATTGATTTAAATTTTAGTTTTCTTTGCATGTAGGGCTAGATCTAGGAGTCCCCTATGTGTCCCCAAAATTTGAGTGGTTTTCGTGTTCGTTTGGTGTCCGTATCGGACATGTGTCGTAGTGTTGCCTAGGTGTTTGATGAAATGCCTAAGAGGGATTTTTCTTCTATTTTTCCAAATCTTTTTGAATGAATTTCTAGATCTATATGTGCACTTCACATTCGTATCCTACTGAGCACATTTCTGGACACGTTCGTGTCCATATTTGAACACACACGCGTGCACGAGGACACCGTGCAGTGTCCTGCTGCTCGGGTACTGTAGCGGACACGACACTGCACGTCTTTACACGAAACTTTGTACACTCCTGCGGGCAATGACTGACAGTATGCTCACCAATTTTGAGACAACTTCGTCGAGTAGTTTGTGAGAAATCTCACTCGCACGGGTCGGTGCCTGTCGTGCACGCGTGCAGGAAGTGCGTCTGATACGCACTATTTTCTTGGACACGACACAATGTGGATTCGTTGCAGGCTGTAGGACACATTCCCCTACCCTAGGCGAACCTAGACACGTGACCACGAGACACGAGGACACGTGTGCCGTGTCCTAGACCCAAGTGAACACGTACACGACACTGTTTCACTGTGTTCAGTTTCTATTAGTTTTCAGTATTTAATTCCTGGTTTAAATGGTTTAATTATGTTTCTAATTACTAATTGAGATCCTAGACATGTTTAATGATCCCTGTTAAATTGAAATTTACACATTAGTTGGGTTGTTTGCAATTGATTTGGGAATTCCCTTAATTCCTGATACAAGTTCCAGTTTTTGCATTTCTGAAAAATAAATCCTATCTAAACTGATTTTGAAGTTTATTAACCTATGTTTAGATTCTTCTACATGAGTATTAGTCTACTATAAGCCTGTTTACTGATTTTTGTTGGGCTTTTAAATTCGAATTTGTTCTTTTGATTGTTGAATGGAGTGGTATCAAGGGGTTGATACGTGAACTGTCAGTGCATTGATTTCCTGAGATTACATTGACTAAAACTTGAGAATTTGCAATTGAACTGCCCTTTCACTAAATCACACACACATGTTAGTTTCAATCCCACACACTCATGTTCCATTTGACACACACACACAGTTAGTTGACACCTAAACATCTGTGACACCAATTGACACATTGGCTCACTCATGCTACACACACACTGTTGATACACTGTCACAAACCTGTCACTAACTGCCATTACCTGTCATATGCACACACACAGCCTATGGGGTGTTTCCCCTATTACACACTTTGGCACTTTGCTCACTGTTACACAGTTTAATCTACATACACACACCCTTTGACACTCCACAAAACTGAGAATAGGATTTTGGACAAAGTATTGGCTTTCGAATGACTATTGACTGTTACTTCAATTGAATGATTTTTCAATTCTAAATTCCTGAGAATCAGTTCTTTTCCTTAAAACCACTTTGAGTTTTGGTGAATTCAGATTGGTTTGAATTAAATTGTTTGCATAGGTTTGTATATAGGTTAGCTCAATTTTTTTTCCTGTAGCAGTAGGCTGGGACCTTGGGTTTAAATTGTGGTTGGGTTTTATATTGAGTTTTCAAAATGTTTTTGATTGTGTGCACTGTCTTTTGATATGCTCGATTTCCTGAGACTGTGGGGTTTATATTTCTCCTTATTTTGAGGGTTCAATAGTATTGGCTTGGTTGTTGTAGATTGAATTCTAGGATTTGAATTGAAAGAGGTATCAGCAGTATGTTGCAGTAGCAGTAGGTGCCTTGGCAGTGTAGTAGTAGGTGTAGGATTTCAATAGCAGCTGCGTAGGCACTGGACTGGCATGGCCTACCTTGATTGGCTTGGCCTTGGCTTTGGCTTGGCTTGGTTTTTGCAGTGGCAGCAGCAAGCATTGGCTGCAGGGAGCATTTGCAGGAGCTACAGCAGTAGCAGGTCAAGATCAGCAGCAGTGGTAGGCTAATTTGGGTGTGGAAAGGATGTTGGAGTGTTGGCCATTTAATGGCTAGGCTTGGTATGGCAAAGCCAACAGAGGCATGTTGTGTAGATTTGTTTGGGGTATCAGTCATTGACTGAGTTTGGGTTTCAGTCCTAGGCTAAGGGTAAGGATTTTGTGTGAGGGAATTGGGAGAATTGGACTTACTTTGTATTAAGGTTTCATGTAGCAAGGGTATAGGAAATACCTATGAGATGGGTATGTAAATGGTAAAGGATGCAAGGTAATGCACATAGGATATTGAGGCAAGTGATAGTGTAGATGTAGGCATATATGTGAGGTAGGTATGCATGGTATATATATTAAGATAGCATAGTAGTTGAGTGTGGGTTGTGGGTTGTGGTTGTTGGTAGATATTAAGAGCTATAGGGATAGTGCATTATATATATATGTGGACTCCCCTTTATCTTGAGTGTTGGATTAATGAGTTTTGTAGTACTAAAACATATAGGTACTAGAATATGTACAATACTATAAGGGTATATATGTATGATTGATAGATTGATATAGAGATAGGCTTTGTGATACATTAGGAGTAGTTTGAGTTTAGTTGTTGGCATTGTGCTAACCTAGATACCCTCTACATATCCTTTTGGCCCAAAACCTTAGACAAGGCTAGTGGAGACTATTGTGGCCATAATCGACCAAGTTTGACTCAGTTGACAATAGTTGACCTAGATGTTGACCCAACAGCCTAAGTGACTGTTGAATATATATTTGACTAAACCCTAGATAGTTATCTTAGGCTCTTAGTTTGACTAAGGTTGACCAGAGTTGACCAATTTTGACTTAGACCTAGTTTGACCTAGACAGTTGACCAGGTTTAACTTAGAGTTGACTTTGACCTAGATTGGTCTAGAAATCATATAGATTGCATCATAAACATCATTTACCTTATTTTAAACACAATATAACCTATACTGCTCTATTTAGGACATTGTGACTCCGGTTCAGACATCTGACTCTACACTACTCTTTTCAGAGTATCAAGCGAGTACATTCTCTAATAGTTCTCTCAATTACTTGTCAATTACTGTATTTCAGTTCTAGTTAGTTGTATGCGATTCTCTGTTACAACACATGTGGATATTTCTGGATTCATGTATACGACACACATTTATTTTCTGGCCTCTATTACTGGTATCATCATTTCCGGCTTCTATTACTGGAATCACCTGCTGGAATCATTTACTGGAATCATTTACTAGTATCTTCATATTATTGGCTGGACTCATCTTGAATCATTGTGTCGTAATTATGGATTCACTTGCTGGGAGGGGAAATACTAGAGTAAGACATGTAGACATACCCCATTTCTGGAATCACCCTTTTGCTGGAATCATACTGGAATGATAGCCATCTCACACCCGGCCAGGTGTGTGATGTGCCGGATTACCTATAGTCATTTACATGTCGATCTCGGTATTTTAAAACACACTGCTAGAGTATAGGCTGGACTCACCCTGGAATTATTGATCACTATAACTGCAATCGTCCCTTACTGGATTCATCTTGTATGAGATTCATCCTGTACTGGACTTACATTGGAGTTACACTGGTCTACATTGTTGCCTGGACTTTATATCATATTACCCTGGTTCAGCTAGTTCTATTTTTACAGTCTTCATTGCTATGATTCTCCTCTTGTTTAGTATTTACTTTCCTTACACTTTATTTGTCTTTCTTACCATCACCTGAATATAAACTGCCATTTTCATCAATACAACTGTCTATAACTGCTTTATAGTTCTCTATCATTTACTTGGGTTTTCTAGATGAGATGTGCTCGTTCCTGTCCTGACTGGACCTGTTGAAAATTTTACAGATGATTGCCCTGAGGACACATGCCCTACATTTTACTGAGGAGATGGCTTAGCTACCTATGGTCCCGACACTCAGGAGTGATCGGGAGTTTAGCTAGTCTGTCTTATTTTAGTTTTCCTATTTAGAACTAGAGTTGTATATAGAGATTTGAGACTTGAGATGTATTTGAGATTGTTTGAGTTTGTTGTTATTTTATTAGTAGTTTTATTGTCTTCAAATTCTTAGTTATATTTTGGTGTTATCTTATCGTGCTTAGACTGTGATTGAGTTACACCATATCATATACTTGTCCTCCGTTCGGAGTTGATCATGATGAGTACATTATATACTGTATGAGTTGATGATTAGTTAGAGACTTAGAACAGCGTTCTACCGCCGACACTGCGGCGTAGGCTGGGCGCTGTTACGTACTCGTACCCTCACAGTGGGTGCTGGTCGTGACACATATATTATGAATTTTTTTAAAAAAATATGTTTAGTATTTTTGTTATGCTGTGTGTCTGTGTTTACACAGACACACATCATCACAAAAATTATTTTTGTTATGCTGTGTGTCTGTGTTTTCACAGACACATCATCACAAAAATTATTTTTGTTATGCTGTGTGTCTGTGTTTTCACAGACACACATCATCACAAAAATACCAAACATATTTTTTAAAAAAATTGGGCAGCACCTCCTTTGTATATCAGATAATTGCTTATAACCCAGCGTAGGTATATTTGTCATCCCCGTCGCAGATATCACAAAGTAAATATCACAAAGTAAATATCACAATGAAAATACCAACAAAGTAAATATCACAAAGTAAATATCCAACAAACATACATGTCCACAATGGAGGGCAAATAAGAATGAAAATCAGTGTACAGAACGGTCAAAAGGAGTAAAACCGTCAGAAGATAGCCCTAACCTGATATTACGCGGATCTGAAGCAAAATCAGGATACACTCGATCAAAGTGCTTCCACGCTTCTCCATCGGATGGGTGATCCAACACTCCTTCAATCTGTTCTTGCATGTGCCAACTCATATTTTTGGCTGTCTCTTTCACCATAAGTAATCTTTGCAACCACGGCGTTAAAGGCAAGTAGTGCATTGAATCGATCGGTCTTCTTGCACAGGTAGACCTTCATGTACTAGTTGTCTTATAGCGATCACACCACAAAATCTGCACACATCTGCGTCCTTGTCATCTTTGTAGTACAGCATGCACCCATTGCGACAAGAATCAATTTTCTCGTATCCCATCCAGAGCGATCTCACCATCCTCTTAGACTGATAGAAGTCTTTAGGTAACTTAGCACCCGTCGGCAAGATCTCTATAATCAACTCCAACACTCGGTTGTAGCATTCTTCCGACATGTTAAAATTTGACTTAATGCTCAACAGTCTTGTAACCACCTCCAACGGTGAATGATCCTTACAACCAGGATACAATAGAGTCCTTGCATTCTCCAGCAACTCCATAAACTTTGCAGCATCGACATTCGGTGCCTCCTCAGCTGCATCATGAACGAAACTAGGCCCCGCAGCGTCAAAAACCATGTTCACGCACCCGTCGTCGTATGCATGATTATCTAAAATAAAATTAGGTCCCACATGCATATACAGCTCAACATAAGGCTCCGACTCTGATGCTAAAGACACAAGTTCTCCGTGTGCGGTCCACTGATAGTAATTAGGCGTGAAACCCCTCGAGTACAAATAATATGTCACTTCCACTTCTGGATAATATTTCACGTTATGATATTTCACACACGGACACTTAATTTTGGTACCGTCCATGTACTGAGAGAACGCCTTAGCAAACTGCAGGAACTGCTCTACTCCCGCTATGTATTCATCCCGTACACCACACATATCATCAGGACGACGATTGTACATCCATGAACGATTTCGTAAGTAGTAATTCATATCCATATGGAAATAATTCTGCAAAGATGGACACACATGTTCAACGCAGTAACTAGTCAAACTGGCTGAAAGTTGAGTTGACTAAGTCAATATCTTGGACAAACTAGTCAAACTGGGTGAAGTTGACTAAGTCTAGGCAATTATCCTTCACTAGACATAGACATGGAAGAAACATCGATATTTGCAGTGTCCGAACTTCCTACTGTATATTAGAGTAGAGATACATGGTAACCGTTTGTAGGGGTGCAACTCGGGCGGGGCATGGCTCTGCCTACCTAATTCACTGCCTACAGGGTAGTTCTGCTAGCCTGCCTTATACTTGACCCTTTTCTCCCCTTCATCACTTGCACATCAGTGCATACCAGTGCACATGAGTAGTGTACATGACCTATTAGCCTATTTCCCAAGCCAATTCCTCTACTCGACTTGATATCATATCCTCTTCATATCAGATATTTGATACCAAGATAGGAAAGGTTGACTGATACTTGATTCTAAAATTCCCCCCTTTACCTGTCAACTGATACCAACTGATATCAGTTCTTCCTAACACTCACATAGGGGCTGATCCACTTCATCAAAGGACTGATACATCCTATCAAAAGATTGATACTATATTCTTTGTCCTTCTTTATAGAAGATCACCCCTCCATACTGCTAGGTTATAATTAAACACACACCAGTATTTTCTTCTTCTTCATGAACTTCATAACCCAATAACTTCACACACAAGACCAGCAAGAAATTTTGATTTATATCATCTAACTCTCTATCTCGATTCTCTTGTAATTACTCGTATTGTTCAATGCATCTCTCTTATTTCTCAAATACTATATACATTATCATCACTATCCTCCTTAGCTCTCTCTCCCTCTCATGTCCTTTTTAAACATTCATGTGCACCACATGCACACAAACAACCACTAGATTCTCCAAGGCCTTTGTTGCCTCTAATGAGTTCAATCACAACTCTTCCCCTTCTCATCATATTCATTTCATTCTTATACACCAAAGAACGTATTTATTATCAATATATTTTCCATTCCTTAAAACTTTAGCCCTTCATCCATTTTATACTAAAGATCACATCACCACAGGAGGTATAAAAAGGAGGGTAACCGCACCCGATGGTGATTAACTACATAACTATACATACTCATTTCACACAAACTTTCCAGTTCTTCCTCCTTATTCTTCACTCTCTCTCACACACAGAGCAAGAGAATATGATCCTCTCTTCTTTTCCCGCATACCCCTACATATCCATCACCTATATTAGAGAGACAACCATTTTCTACACTGTCGGAGGTCGACTGTATTGGATGCGACATGGAGGAGTCCAAACATCACCGGTGGACGTGTGTGTGTGTCCGTGTGTGTCTGTGTGTGTGTGTGTGTGTCTGTGTGTCCGTGTGTGTGTGTGTGTGTGTGTGTGTCTCTGTGTGTGTGTGTGTGTGTGTGTGTGTGTGTGTCCGTGTGTGTGTCTGTGGGAGGAGGAGGAGGAGGAGGAGGGAGAGGAATTAGGTTAGGGTTTACCTGAGGAAGAGGAGGAGTAGCTCGGATTGGGGGAGGGGGAGCTCGAGGAGGAGGAGCTCGACCGGGGGGGGGGGGGGGGTAGGGGTCGCCGGGGGTGGAGGGAGTCGCCGGGGGGGGGGGGAGGGAGTCGCCGGGGGTGGGGGCAATTTGTCGCCGGGGGGACGAGCTCGAAATTTCTAATTTTCGAGTGAGGGGAAAAAAGGAAGCAGCGTGCCCTAAGTAAAAAATTAGCAACGTCAAGAGTAGACGTCGCAAACATTTTAATATATGGCAAAATATTTTAATAATATGTTGTTGAACGTCGCTATTCAGCGACGTAATCTATCTAATGTCGCTGGACGTCGCTATTCAGCGACGTTTTGCGATGTCTATAGAAAGGAGTCGCTATATTACATATCTAGCGACGTAATTTCATTCCGTCGCTAAATTACGTCGCTAATATAGCATATTTTAGTAGTGAAGGGACATAAACATGGAACACAAGGTTCATTCCAGATTTCATGTATTTTTTATTTTCGATATTTAATATTTTTTTTCTCTCCTAATTTGTGTGTTATACCGTATTTTGTATTTTCTTTATATTTTGTTCTTCGTATTTTTTGTATTTGGATTTCATAATTTATTTGTTCATATTCTTGGATATGGACGTCTAGACTAAGGTTTTTATTTGAGTTTGTCTCAATTTTCGTCTACGCTCCTAGATTCAAGAAGGGAGATAGGAGGAGAATAAGAGGTTAGCAACGTACGAACGTTTTCCAAGCGAGCCATGGGAGTCTAGATTTTTCGAGCTAGCCCGGAAAAGAGGCAAGCCTGTATAAAGGTTTGCTTCTTGGGGCTTCTTTGGCGACCGTGAAGTTACCGGATGAATTGCCGAGTAGATAGATCAGATCCGGACGCTGCAGTTGCTCCGCGGCGATACGGACTCGACTCGCTCCTACCCACCCACGGGGTATCATAGCATGTCGGGAATCGAGGGGGGACATACTGGATGTAACAACTCCCGTCGGTTGGCGGCGTCTTCTTCTTCTAAGCGGCTGAAGCGCGAGTTTTGTTTGTTGTGCTATTTCTGACTTTTTTTGTTTTTGCTTTCCAGAGTTGGATATTCGAAAGATATCATGTTTTCCAATCTGACTAATGACTTATACGATCTAATAAGTTTTTCTGGCTTTCTGTACAAACCAATCAGTGTGTGGACCAACCTGGACTTGTAGAGACCCCTGGTAATCATGCTAAAGAACCTGAACTAATTGATTTTAGAATGGATCACACAAAATTCTAATTTCATGAACTTTTTCATCCTAGCAGTATACCAATGTATATCGGTCGGGAGGATCTTGTTTAGGAAGATTGATTTACTAACCGTTCGATCTCGATTGGATGACCAAGATTTGTCCTATGGTTTATATATGAACCATAAATCCGTATTTTCCACTTCACTCCATGTAATCTCTCTCTTTCTCTCTCTCTCATTTCGAACCGATTTCTCTCTAACTCTCACACAACACTCGTGGGGACTTCCCAGACCCGAGCATACGATGTCGAGGGCGGAGCGAGGCTTTTGCACATGTGCCGGCCTGGAGGTGGACTGGACCCTATCGTGGTCGTGTCTTCGTAAGTGTCGCGACTGAGGCAAGTATTCCTTGCTCGGAGTGTACAGACGGTGCCTTGGAGTCTTGGACTTTTACTGTCATTTTACTAGACAAACGACACTGAACACTCACTCAAGCTACTAATGCTCTATGCATGTCGGTTCTTTATATCGTAGAATGGGTTTTCTACTTTACATATGGATTGATTGGCTTTGAAATTGGTTTTCTGTATTTTATCAAGGCCTCTAGAAATAGTAGCATGTCCAGACACATCGGCTATGAAGCATGTTTGATTCGTGCCACTAAATCAAAATCGAATACTATAACACAAACGCATGCATGAAGCACTAGTGTAGTTGATTAGGGTATATGGACAATCGGTCCTGATCAAAATCAGGACCGAAACGGTCGAATGCTGAGTCTATACAGAGACGGTATACCGATGTTGTGCTGACAGGTAGAAATCCCAAGTACTGTGATGGGGTTTTCGTCAATTCAGGTACCATATTCGATTATACTTCATGGGCCCAAATTTCTTAATATAGACTATATTTATAGTATTATGGAATAATTTTGCATGGTTTCGTAGACGTCGAAACATGTTGTATGTATCATAGCCGTTCTGTATTGTTGGGAGTGCATAATCAATTATGCTATTTGACTCCCAAAATTTTTGGGTGATGTCATCTCCCATATGTGGGATCTGACATGGCAACTGACATGGCAGCTGACATATTATGTTTTAACCCAAAAAAATTAATTATCCAATTTTTATTATTATTAATGTTAATGCTAATGCTAATGCTAATTTTAATTTTAATTTAATGGTAATATTAATTTTAATGTTAAAATTAATGTTAATGATAATTAATGTTAATGTTAATATTAATATTAATATTCATGTTAATTTGATATTAATATTAATGTTAATGTTAATTTTAATTTAATGTTAATATTAATTTTAATGTTAAGGTTAAGGTTAATATTAATGTTAATTTTAATTTAATATTAATATTAATATTAATTTTAATCTTAATCTTAATATTAATTTTGCCATGTCAACCGTCATGCCATCAGCCATGTTGTATGCCTCCACACAATGGGAGATGGAATTACCCAAATTTTTTGGGAGCCAAATAACATTTTTGTAAAAGTAAACTGTAGACGTTCCGCACTGTTGGGAGTTCAAAACAGTATAACAACGATATACCGCCTACTTAATTTGGATTTTGATCCTTGATTCGAGTACCAATGCATGTCGTATATCAATCAACCCATTTCGGGCTCATTTGAATGAAGTTTTGTATTTATAAGAATCCATTATCTATTCCTTTTCCATGGGAAAAGAATTCAACATTTCCATACAAATGTTTGGTTAGATTGGAAATATGTAGTCCAATTTTTTTTTTTACTTTTTTCATTCCCATGTTTGCCTCACACAGGAATGGAAATCTTAATTTGTTTAGTTTTCCATAAATATTCTTTCTTTAATTTCATGATTCTAATATTACCTAAATTCACATGTTTGGGATAGAAGTTAAAATTTTGAAAGTAAAAGGAGGGTATTACCGTCCAAACAAAATACCCAAACAACATTTTTAGGAAAGCAAAACTACTCCCAAGGGGCTTGGCAATAGCTTTCCTACATCAATGAGAATATGAAGCCCTTGTATTCCCCCTAATTCTTAATCTTAGACATAACATGGATAAGGAATTGAAAACTCATTCTCAAGCCTCCAAAACTTGAACCAAAGAAAACTCATTCCCATGCTTCCAAACCTTGAACCAAACGCACCCTTATAGTTATTCCTTATGTTTACATTGTTGTTTTTCCTGTGTTTGTTGAGTTTTGGGAAGCGTGTCCCCGTATCGAAATTCGTATTTCAAGATATGATAAGTTTTCATGCTCGACATTGCAACCGTGGACTAATTCTGATTGGTTGTTTGAATTTAATTACTTACATTTGGCAGGCAATCGAGTGTGAGTATTGTCCAGTGTATTGTATGTCACAGGATACAAAAATATTCGCTAGTGTTGGCTCACGAAAATTTTGTACCTTGTGTACATCATTCTAGGTCGATTATCATGTGTCCGTGACTTAAGAATCAAAATGGAACTTGTTAGGATAATCGACTAGTTATATCAATTTAGTGCATTGAGCGGGGAGATCATGTTCGCGCTACTAGCAAACTTGATAGTTATGGGCTCCACGAGGCATAGACAACCATGATTGGCGTGTGCTCTTTGACCTACCAAGTGCACTTGTTGCGACACTTATTATATGTTTTGTCATTTGTTATACGTTCATTTATGTTATATTTATTATATGTTTTAAGCGCAAACTTCAGGTACTTGTAGTACATGTGGTAGCGAACATTCTCAACTTGCATGTTAATAGTTAAGTCTTTGTGATATCCTTATGAGTAAGACATAATTGATGGTTGGTTGTGCATTCTGATTGTGTACTTTCTTTCTCTCTCGTGTTGTGGTCTTGTGTCGGTACATGGCTAGAGGCTAAGTTCTACTCGAGAAATAGTGTGCAACCCTGATCTTTGTTTGGTTTATGGATTGTGGTCCTGCTCCAGAGTGGACCGCTCGCTCCCTCGTCGCTTACCATCTTCTAACTATATTGTTTATATTATGTTTCTATATTTTGTTTTAGTTTTTTTAAAATTATTCTCGAGATGTGTGTGTTGGTACCGAACTAGTCTCGCCATGCATTTAATTAATTATTGTCTTAATTCATCGTCATTGTTGCTGGGAATTTTTTTGTTTTTTGTTGAGTTTTTCTTTCCACCTCGAGCTTCCTTTTGTAAGTTGATAAATTTATGTGTATTTTTCTCCAACTGGAGGCCTAATATATAGGGATTACAGTATAAAAGGAAATAAGGATTCCTAAAATCACTCCTAACTAATCTAACTAAATTAAATCAAATCTTGACCTATATATTATGCACAACTGTATATAGCATGAAATAATTATGGTAAGAAATTATGAAGGTTTTACACTCTCCTACAAACTCTGTAGTCCAAGAGAGACGAGTTTGGACGTAGCATAGTAAATAGGTGTTAGTGAAGTCCTTTGGTGAAAATATTTGTAAGTTGATCTAGAGACAGTACAAAGAGCAAAGGATGAGAACATAAGGGAAGTCTTTCCCTGATGAAGTGGTAGACAAGCTCAATATGTTTAGTAAGATCATGAAAGATAGGATTGGAGGCGATGTACGTGTGCTGATATTGTTACAAAACATAGTGATAGGTTTTGAGTCGAGGGAAGTTAAAGTTTACCAAGGAGATGTAATAACTAAGTAGTCTCTGCACAAACATGGACAGCGGTATTCAGCTTTGGCACTCGAGCGAAAGACTATTGGTTGTTTCTTTGCAGTTCAAGAGATTAGATTTGACCCTAAGAAGATGCACAAACTAGTAGCGGAGCGACGATAATCAGGACATCCTGACCAATCCGTGTTAGAGTAGGCAGTGGATGTGAACGGTCCAGCTAAGTGGTGAAAGATTAGGAATTATAAGATCCTTTGAGATATCGAAGGATCTGTTTGGCAATATGGTATGAAAAGTAGGCTTGGCTCATGAACTGAGCCACATAATAAACGGCAAAAGAAATATCCGGGTGGGTAAAGGTTTTTTAAGGTTATATACTAAAAGCATCACTTTTGTAGTAACCTTATTTCCTTAAATTTTGAATGAGAATCATATGGGCAAATATTTGCATATTGTATTTGTTGCAAGTGTTAATGCAAATATCTGATATTCTATATTGTTGATAATATGGTGTGTGGTGTCACACAGAAGATCATATTATCAGTTCCCTATAGAATATATAAATAGTTCACAACCTGGATGGACTTGGACAATCTATTGGAACGGTTGTAGTGTAATCTTGTATTAGTCTATCTTGACTATAGGTTTATACTAGTACACTTTGTGTGTATTGAACATGACCACTTGAGGTTGTTCTCTTTGTACTGACTACATAAGAGAACAAACACCTCTGTTATTATGGATGCTTGTGCTCTTAATCCGAATATAATAACAGACATCTATATGCAGTGTGCATTACTTTGACTCATGAAAGAGTGAGATTCATTATGGGTCAACAACCTCTATGAATTGGGTAATAACATTGTATGTATGATGGACTGTTGGTTATAAATGGAATCCATGTTCCGATACATCTGGTTGATAATGTCCCCTTAAGGAGCGCATAAGGATTGTCATATAAACCCTACAGGTGGATTATATCCGACATGACAAATAAAGTTGAGCGGTACTACTTAAGGATAAAATATGTCGAATTAATATAGTTGTCAGTAACTTAATTTGATCAACGAACATTCGATATCTTAACATGGGAAGCCAAACGAGCATATAATAAAAGGAGCCCACAAATATAATTTAGGATTAGGGAGGTAGTGCAACAATAGCTCATTAGTGGACCGAGCTATTGTTAATGGGCCTGGATTATGTGTTCGGGCTGAACACGGGATATCCAGATCCATTAGGAGGCCTAATCCTAATTTCTCCTCATGATCCCTGCCGTAGCCTATATATATCCTCTATTCTCTGGTCGCTAAATTACTGATCAGAAATCTGAAGCCTTCTCTGAATTCGTAATTCACATAACAAGAAAAAGAGAGGGCTGCCAAGGAGAAGAAAAGGTTGGAAGATCATCGCCCACACGACGTCTAACTCGAGAAAGGAATACGTGCAGAAGATCTTGGGATTGTCCGTTCGAGATTGCCAGAAACTACTCGTCTTCTTTCCACCGCAGGTATAATTCGTAAACCCTAGTTTCCACCTATGAAGGGTTAGAACACGTATTAAATCTGTTTAAGTTTCTATCGATCAATACGCACACCAAAGTAAGGGTCCTGGAAATCTCCATTTCTATCAATTGGTATCAGAGCCACTTTAGATCTGCGTATTGATTGATACGTCCATATTGTCCAATAAAACTTGCGTTGTGTAATAGTCAGTAGATGTAGATCTGTTCTAACTCGATTTTGCAGGCATCTTAAATCCAACTATTATGGTCCAATGCATGTTTTGTTTTGTGATTGTTTTAAACAACGGACATGTCGTGGATGTTGTTGCTGTGGATGTAATTAAAATCACGAGGGTTAATCGTGCTTATAATTTTATTTTTCAATCTAGATTATGTGTGAACTCCTTTGGGAGGCATAGGATTAAATGTAATCTTAATTATTTTTGATCAATCGTGATGGCGGTGGTGGTTGTTTCTGACGCCGGACAAGATGCTGGTTTTAAGCAGTCCAGAGGCAAACGGCGGTGGGCGCTGCCCCGAACCCCGCGACCTGACCGGGCAGGTCAAACCCCGAATAGATCTGCGCAGCGCCAGATTTTGGATTTGGATAGTTGAGGGCAGAGCAGAAAAGATGACCATAATAGTTGGATATTTTTCTCTTATTTGTTGTCATTTTGCTATTTCTAATTATGCATGTTTATTATTGTGTGGATGTTTTTTTAAAAAAACTAAGCCTACATTAATAATGGACAATATGGACATAATATCAATTAGTAGAAAAACCCTCATTGTTAAATAACTAAGTGGGAGAGGATATTTATTTAGTATAAATCCTATGGTCTCCATAACTGATTTGTATGTGATGTAATTATACTTGCGCGTTGGCTTTAGTACCTTTCTCCATATCGGATGAGTATAATTATGGATCACCAGTACAAACTTCCTTAGGGATAATTATAGAAAGTTACCTAGTATTTGTTCACTTCTCCATCTGAAGGAACTCATTACAAGGTAATGGACTTAGTATTAAGTAATGATATACACTTAGATACAAATAATGGTATCCTCCCCATTGGAGTCACTACTATTATTTGTTTGACCAGAGCAAGACCAACATATTAATTTTATTTGTCATAAAGTTATGTTGACATGATAGTAAAATTAATAGGTAGTACCTACTTGAACAAAGTTGAATTTGTATACGTCCATACTATCGTGGCATGCTAAATTCATAATGTTCAAGGTGTTGGTAAATTTTTTATTGTTTTGAGAGAATCAATATTTAATTAATTCAAAAAGTTTTTGTCCTACATAATTTTTATTTATGTGATTCTCAGGATTTCAAAAATGGGTTCTTTCAGTCCACTTATGGTGATTCTTAAAGAAAACAACTTACTAGACCTAATTATATTGACTGGAAACGTAATCTGGACATTGTCTTGACTGCTGAAGAGTAGAAATATGTACTTGTTGAGGAATGCCCACCTAAGCCTGATGCTAACTCTGATGAAGAGGTCAAAGAGGCTTATAAGAAGTGGAAAAAGGCAGATGAGATGGCGCGGTGTTACATTCTAGCATCTATGTCAAATGTATTACAACATCAGCATCAGGCCATGACTACGACTTATGACATGATGTATAACCTCAAGGAACTCTTCGGACATCAGAGTAGAGCAGCTAGGCAGTTTGCTATGAAGTGTTTGATGAATACAAAAATGGCTGAGGGTACACCAGTAAGGGATCATGTTCTCAAGATGATGGGTTATCTGAATGAGATGGAGATCCTTGGAGCTGAAATCGATAGAGAATCCCTGGTCGATATCATTCTCGGGACTCTGCCTAAAAGTTTTGACAATTTTTGCCTTAATTACAACATGAACAAAAGGTTGTATAGTTTGGCAGAACTTGCAAAAGAGCTACAGGATGCTGAATCTCTCTTTAGCCAGAGTGGTCATATTTTTGTTTCTGAAAAGGCTTCTACTTCTAAGCCAAAAGGCGGTAAGAAGAAGAATAACATTCAGAAACAGGCAAACTCAGCAAAGAAGGACATGAGACCTCAAGGCGCTGTAAAAAAGCTGAAAGACAAATATTTCTAGTGCAAAGGGTCAGGACATTGGAAGACTGACTGTCCACTTCTCAAACAAGGGAACAAAGAAGGTATATCTCATTTACTAGTAGTTGAAACAAGTTTAGCGGTATTATCTACCGGCATCTCGGGTGTAGATACAAGAGCCACTAATCATGTTTGCAATACATTGCAGGGATTTCAGGAAACCAGGCGGCTCAGTGATGGAGAGATATGCTTGTTCAAGGGTGACGCTACAAAAGTAGCGATCATTGCATTAGGAGATGTTAATTTATCTTTTGGTAGAAATAAGTCTTTGACATTGAGAGATTGTCTTTATGCACCTTCACTTAGAAGGAATTTAATTTCTGTTTCTATGTTAGTTAAGGATGGATATTCAGTTTATTTTAATGACAATATTGTTATTAGAAAGAATAAAAATTTTATTTGTTCTGGTGCATTAGTTGATAATATGTATATCATTAATCATATTTCGCCCATAATACAACTTATGGAAATGATAATATGTCATCTAACATAAATAAGAGAAAGGAACCTTCTTGTATGAACCAAACATATCTTTGGCACTTGCGATTGGGACATATTAACCTAAGAAGGATTCAAAGACTGGTTGAAGATGGACCTTTGAGTTCATTGGAAGTGGAGGCACTACCAGTCTGTGAATCCTACTTAGAAGGTAAAATAACCAAAATGCCTTTTACGACAAAAGGGTATAGGGCCAAAGATGTGTTGGAATTGGTTCATTCTGATTTGTGTGGACCCATGACTATCCAAGCTAGAGGTGGCTTTAAATATTTTATCACATTTATTGATGATTATTTAAGGTATGGATACATTTATTTGATGCGCCGTAAGTCTGAGTGCTTTGAGAAATTCAAAGTGTACAAGGCTGAAACAGAGAAACATCATGAAAAATGTATCAAGTCATTACGATCAGATCGTGGTGGCGAGAGAGTTTAGGGATTATTTATCAGAGGCTTGAATTACATCCCAATTGACTATACCTGGAACGCCCCAGCAAAATGGAGTAGCCGAAAGAAGGAATAGAACTCTTATGGAGATGGTTAGATCAATGATGAGTTATTCAAATTTACCAGATTCGTTTTGGGGATATGCCGTAGAGACTGCAGCTTATATTTTGAACTTGGTTCCTTCTAAGTCAGTACCTCTTACTCCCACAGAGCTGTGGATTGGGCGTAAGCCTAGTCTGAAACATATTCGAATTTGGGGTAGTCCAGTACATGTGCTGAATGGGAAAGCAGATAAGTTGGAATCTCGTACAGAAGTACGCTTGTTTGTAGGCTATCCAAGAGGAACGAAAGGAGGTTTATTTTATAGTCCTAAGAATCAGAAGGTCATTGTTAGCACCAATGCCCGATTCTTAGAGGAAGACTATGTGATGAACCATAAACCCACAAGTAGATTTGTTCTAGAAGAACTGAGAGGTCAGACACCAAGTACTTCAGTATCAACAGTACAAGAGGATGAACCACAATTAACTGCACAACGTGTCACAAATGTTATACCACAACCGATAGTGCCTCGTCGTAGTGGGAGGGTTGTGATACAACCTGATAGATATATGTTCTTGGGAGTGTCGTCAGACTTCGTCCCTGAGGAACAAGATTTTGATCCCTGTACCTACAACGAAGCACTCTAAGATAAAGATGTAGAGTCTTGGCAAAAAGCAATGATATCTGAAATAGAATTTATGGATTTTAATCAGGTCTGGGAGCTTGTAGAACCACCCGTTGGTGTAAAAGCCATTGGATGCAAGTGGGTCTATAGGAGAAAAAGAGGATCAGACAGGAAGGTTGAAACCTTTAAAGCTCGGCTTGTTGCAAAAGGTTTTACTCAAAGAGAGGGTATCGATTATAAGGAAACCTTTTCTTCAGTAGCCATGCTTAAGTCTATCCGAATTCTTTTATCTATTGCACTTCATCTCAATTATGAGATTTGGCAAATGGATGTCAAGATAGATTTCTTTAATGGAAGTCTTGAGGAAGACATCTATATGAAGCAACCAGACGAGTTCATTGAAAAGGGCCAAAAACATCTTGTTTGTAAGATCAAAAAGTCCATTTATGGACTTAAGCAATCTTCCAGATCTTCAAACATATGTTTTGATCAGGTGATAAAATCCTATGGATTTGATCAATGTCAGGATAAATCTGTCACGACCCGCACCCTAGAATAAGGGTACGTGACGTGGGTACGTCCAACCTACGCCGCAGTGTCGACGGTAGAACGCTGTCATAGGTCATAACATCTAACAGATAAGGATAATATACAGTTATACTCCCCGAATGGGGGTGACATAACACAATATAACTCAACCACATCTAGGATAGAACAGGAATGAGATAGAAAGATAATGATAGATAACAACCAGGAATGTAACTTCACAGAGATACAAAACCAGAATTCTAAGTGACTAAAAATAATACATCTCAGAATATCTCAAAGTCTAATACAGAAATCCCAAAATAGTAAGACAACCCTAAACTAATGGAAGTAACATCAACTGCTAGCAGGTCCAAGTCACTAGTGATGTCTAATGCTGCACCAAGAGGGATAGACACCAGAGCCTCATCATTCACTGTAAAATTTTCAACAGGTCCAGTCAGGACGGAAACGAGCACATATCTCTCAAAACAGTTCATAGCAGGTTAGGAGTATAAATCATGCAATAGAGTAAAATACAGGAAGTGCTGAAAAGGAAGTACGAGTAAACAAGAGATATTTTGTAACTGAAAGTAAATACATGATAGTAGAGACTGTAAGTGGCTACGTGATTTAGAGCATAATGGTTATGTAAACGGCTTGGGGGCATATGAATACAAATAAGGAGGCACATTTATACAGCTACTGGGGATAGTATTCACATAACCAATTCTACTCACCCTGCCCCAACCAGTACACAAGGATCCATTCAAGTTACGTTATAAGCACATGAATACAACTAAGATACGTGAACTCATGTAATGAGTAGTACATGAGGCACGTGAAAGCACATAAGAACATGTAAAAACATGAACTAATACGAGTACAAGGAGTACCTGATGCACATGATAAAGTACATGAACATGAAATACCCGATGCACCCGTAGAGGGATAACATCTCAGGAAGGGATCCATATAGTACTAATCCGTGAAGATACGTGTCAGCATCATGTAGAGTAATCTAGAGCAAGAATATAATCCAGGTAAGTATGAAAAGATCAGAGAATGTACTCGCCTGCTAACTGAAAGTCCGAGATGAAAATACTGTCCGAGGAGTGGTGTCTGGCTCCTATTAGAACAGCACAAGTCACAACGAGTCCAGAATGGTAATAATATGCACTACAATGCGTTCTACATGAATCTAGGTCAATCTAGGCCAAAGTCAACTCTTGGTCAACTTTGGTCAACCCTAGAAGTCAAACTAGGTTACACTAGGCTAACTAGTCCATTCTAGGTCTAATAAGACTAAACAAGTCTAAACTAGACTCACTAGCTAAGCAAACACAACCATAGCCATAGGCTAATAGACTAGGCCATGGGCCAATAGGCAAAACCACATTCAGTTCCATATCTAAAATAATACACAAGTACAATATGGCTATATACTCTAACATAGGATATCACACCTTAGTATATCATGCAGTCTCATATAGGAATACACATATAGGCTACCTGTGATATATCCCACATCTATATAGGATACATATATATATATATATATATATATATATATATATATATATCTATACCATTATACAATATCAACCATGCATTAAATCATATATTTACATTGACACACATTCATATATATAGGAATCTATATATATTTTTGTATCTCAATCATAATTATACACATATACATAGGAAAGGAGAGAGGGATACATGATACTCAAGTGTGTGCTAGAGTGTGATAGGCTAGTGAGGCATGAGTGTGTTGTCAAGTGAGGATGTGTGTGTTCATGTTAGGCTTGAGAGAAAGTAAAGTGTGTGTTAGATATAGACAAGAGTGTGTGTGTGTGAATCAAGGGTATGTGTGTGGAGAGGGTGATAGTGTGATACAAAAAGGTATGGTTGTAGGAGACGTGTGTATGTGCTAGGTAGAGGGTTTGTGATATCAAAACAGTCCACATCTAAGTATAGTTGACAGTCCATGTCTAACACAGATTTTCATTTAAACCCTCCTCCCCCAATCTCAGTTAAATAGAAACCAAAAATTAGTTTTAAACAGTACTTAAACTCAGTCTCAGTCCCATACAACCATGCTCAGATTATACATTGAAGAAAACAGTTTTTTCCACATCTCAAAATAACCCAAAACAGTCCAACAGGCAAATTCTCAGGATTTGAACAAACTGGAAATTCATTCCAGCAGCTAACAGTCTAAAGAATACCCAGATTTCAGTTTGAATACATTCATAGGTTTAACAAAGCATGAACTCAGATATTAACTTCATTCTCAGTTTTAGGAATAACTAACAGTTATTAAGAAGAACATTGGATAATGTAAACTCATGAATCACACATAACCAATTAACATGTCCAGGTTGCAATACATTAAGGGAACTCATTCCCAGGTTTTTGATAAAAACTGGGAACACAAATCCATATCATTCTCAGGTTTACAGCCTATACACTATTGTCTCAGGTTTTTCATTGAACTAAAACTCAGATTTTTAAACATTAACATTCAGATTTAACAGTTTAGGAAAGGAATGACAATTAGTTAAACAAAACTCAGGTTTACACTACAATTTCAGTTACTCCATAATCAGCACAACATCACATCCCAGGTTTTTGATAACCTTCCCCCCCATATCATAACAGTTAACAAACTCACTCAGATTTCCTGTGTTGAAACAATAGTTCAAATAAAGCTCAAGATCAGTGATAAAATCACTCAACAGTTCTCCCCTCAGGATATCTCAGTTTTGAGACCAAAACTCAACAATTCAGTCCCAATTTCGACACACTATCAGAATAAACATAGGTACACATATTAGAGGCTTAATAACAAGTAATTAAGGGTATCTAATAGGTTTAAATGATTGCTTAAACTCAGATTTTTAAACTGGACAGAAATAGGTATTTTACTGATACATGGTTTTAGACTAAATGGGAAATCGAGAATTATCATTGAAAAATCAATTTAAAATAGAATTTAATGGTTGGTAACAATTAAACACAATGTACACATGCTACATGATGTGTTTGTGTCCACAGAAGTGGACAGAAACGTGTCCAACAATTAAATTCCAAAAACAGTGAACTGTGCAACACAGGAAAACAATCGTCGTGCACGTGTTCGTGTCGATCGTGTGCATGACACACAGCGACACGACTCACGAGAATTGGTCCACGTGTTCACCTAGACTAGGGCTATCGACTGGACACCCTGAATCGTGTCCAAGTCGCGTGAATACGACACGAGACACGCGTGTCAGTGCCCAAAAGGACAGCCGACTGCATAGTGCACAAATTGGTGCACGCGTTCGTGCGTGTCCGACACGACACGTGGGGCTCTGAAAATTGGGGAGCCCCGTGTCAGTGTCAGCCCCTAGCTACACGTCAAATTTGGCGTGTCGAGGAGCCGTGTCCGTGTCGCAATCGTGCCCGAGCAGCAGGGCACGCACAGTGCCTGTGCACGCGCGCGCGCGACCACGTGTTCGCGTGTCCGTGTAGACTCGACACAACACTAAGACATGACATAAACCACAGAAATGTGTAAGCAAGACCCAATCATAAATTCCTATTCAAACAAAACACTAAAAACTACACGAAATGCCCATTGGGGCATTTCATCAAACACCTAGCAGTGTGCACTGATATGTGTCCAGAACGGACACGAAACAACACGAAAATTTAGGAAACCCTATTTCTACAGTTAGGCTAGGGTTAGGGCAACCTAGAAATGATTTTACAGAATTTAAAATGAATTAGGGAGGATTATACCTATGGGTGTACAAACTCCCAAAAAGCTTCAAAGAGAAGGATTTCTCAACCCACTAAAACTCTTCCAAATTGATTGCTCCCTGTCAAAACTTATTTCCAACAGCAAGAGCATAAGATTTAGAGCCTATAGGAATTTGTTTGAAGGAAAAAGGACTTAATTTGGATTTAATATGAATTTATGAAGATGGAACATTACCTCTTTCTAAAAACTTGATGAACCCTAAGAGAGAGGCTAGCCCTAATCCCTAGGAGAGTATTTATAGAGGGGGGGGGGGGCTGTCATGTGGCTGGCCATAGGGTTTAGATCTAGGGTTTTGGCTAGTTGGTTGAGTCCTAATTATTTTAAGTCATGATTTGACTTGTGACTTCACAAGCCATTCTTAGACTAAACAAATTCCTAATTTCACCAAATTAATCCCAATGAATTCATCCTCATGAACTTAAGTCAACCTAGGTTCTCAAATCCTAATCTCTTAGTCAAGACCTAGGTTAGCCAATAGGTTAGTCTACAAGGTCAACTTAAGTCAAAGTCTCTAAAACACCAAAAACAATTATTCTAAAATCACTCAAAATCACAATAATTATAAATAATAATAATAATTAAATTTTAATTCTAAAAATTTAAAAATGACCAAAATACCCTCATTTGGAAAACTGGGTGTTACAATCCAACCCACCTTAGAAAAATTTCGTCCTCGAAATTAAAATGATCGTACCCCTCCTAGGTCAAACCCCCACAAACAAAGTCTCAGAAACCTATTTAAATCATCCAGTTGGAAAATGTAACCTATGGGGTCATGGCATGTAATATCAGTTTGGGGTCTCATCTAGTTACACCAACATGCTACAGTACTAGGCAATCACAAGGTATTAAAACATACAACAATATGGTAAAGTGTATCAATTTCAAAGACTGGCTAAGATATAGGTCAAGGACTCACCTCCAACTAGGTCTGGTGGCTGGAACTCCCTCCCAAAGGCGGAGTCTTGGCCGAGATAAGTGCAGCAGGACAGTCTCGCAGTCTGTGTGCAGCTGACCCACACAACAGGCACACTCCTCTTCTCTTCCTACAGATGTCCCACACATGTCCAGGCTTCTTACAGAAGGTGCAGGTAGGCACTCTCTCAGTTGGCCTCTGCTGAACAGGAGTCTGGACTGGGTAGGCTGGTCTAGGCTGATAGTCTGGGTGCTCATGGGGCTCTGGGTATACACTGCTCCTCGGCCTCTTAGAACTAGGCTCCCCTCCTGAATGTACCAAATCCCACAGCAGTTGGATTCCACGACCCTGCTCCTTTAGGATCTCAGTCTGAACTCTCTGTGTCTCCAACACATCCTGGAGAAGTCTGGATATCTGAGCTCCGTCAGAAAACAAACCTGCCGAGGGTATGGTATGGGGTACTGCTCCTGGAGGCAGAGGAGGATATGGGGAAGAACTCTTGGTCTCAGATGAGACTGTAACTCTCTCCTGAGTAACAGATGGTGGAGGAAAACTCTCTGGTAAGGATGCTGACACCTCCTTGATGGCGGGAGGTGCTACTACCCTTGGGTCAGCCTGAGGGGTCACTACCTCCTGAGCAATAGGAGGTAGAAGCACACTATCAGTAGCTGCAGCTGCTCTCAGGTGACAGGCTCGGGTCATGGGTGCCATACTGGAAAGGGTAAAAAAACACAACAATCATAAGGCTGTACAGCAGTCTACCATCCTATCTGTAAAACTGGTATTTATCAAGAAAATAAAATAAGACAACTACCAATCATCTATAAAGGGTACTATTTAAGAAAGATCAAAATCAAAAGTTTAAAGAACGAAAGTCAATAGCATTGAAACCAATCACAATCTAATATATATAGAAGAGAGAGTGTTAGGGGGAAAAAGCTATCATTATGTAAAGGTGATATGGTTAGTATGAAATATACATGAAAGTGTATAGGAGGATTTGAGTCTCAACTGTAGCTATCAAGTTACACTATTCATGGCATATTGGTTAAGCAGCCTACAAGGTACAAGCTATTTACTCCTAGCATATATGGCTAACCGTGTATATATGTATATCTATATGGCTATATGATCATAACATAGAGATGAAAGGTTAGGTTTTCATGGCAGTTGTGTACATTAGTGTAGAGTGTCATGTGTACAGGGGTTAAGACTTGAAATAAAGGGGTTCAATCATTCAGCTAGCTCAACATTACATATTAGATCTGAAATTGAACTACGCATTTGAAAGCAATAAAAATATGTTATCATGTATTCAGTTTTCAAAATTTTGGAGAAATTCTATCATAACAATCAACTCAATGTGTACCCCAACCACAACTTAACATGCAAGGGTTATGAAACCTAACATTATATACCTGCACACAACAATGTATACGGCTCAAAACATTACAATTTAAAACTGCAATTTGAACTAAACTCTTAGAATCCAAGGTTAAGGGTTTACTATGTACACAGTCTCAGATTTGACAATTCAACACAAAACTCAACCAAATTTTTGAAATTAAAGCCCTGTATATAACATACATGTGTAGTGATGTAAGCAACTAATAACATGAAATTTAAATTTAAATTATGAATTTAATATGAAGAGCATAGAACTAGTCACTGATACTGTACTATATTGGAATACTAGGATTTGAGAACTTAACATTAATCATGTTAACATGCATTTAGATAGGTTGGTAAACAAGTGTAGTATGCATACGTGTCAGGCAAGTATCTGTGTCCACTATATATATTAGGGTAATACCAGAATCAATGGCAAGAAGAAAATAATGATAAAATCTGTTCTGCCTATCTGTTTAAAGAATGAACTATTTTGAAACCAGAGCTATAACATCAATCTAAGTTAAGGTCTAGCAGAAACACCAATTCATTATATTAGGAAGAATTTATTGCAAGAAGTTACACAAGGTTATAGTAACAGCTAGGCTACTCCTACTCATACTCCTACTCCTAAGTTATTTGATGATGGGGTACAATTTATACAACAGAATGGTACGATAGAGATGATATGTTAAAAACCTTCTCAAGATACAATCTGATAATCATATGCGTCTGTCCAAAATCATGTTACTCAGAGTCCTCGCCATGCCAGTAAGCAAGACTGCAAAAAATGATAGATTCCATAACTAGGGTATGCACCTCTACAATCATGTCGTCTGGAAATCTCGCTGTGCCGACTAGTATAGCTACGAGAAATTCCAAATCTCATAACCAAGATACGTACATCCGAAGCCAGGTCTCCATGTTTCTACCACGCCAGCTAATATGGCTGCGATAAACTATAGGTTCCATAATCATGTAGACATTTTACCATCCCTGTATTCCCGTCAATATATGTTATCAGAAAATATCGTAACTCAGGCTATAAAATTCATCTCGATTGGAATATCAAATCAAACAACGATTCATCAAAATCAAATTCAATAATCAAGGAGTGAGAGCGAACAAACAAGGGAAAGGATTTCAATTTGAAGTTTAAATAAGATTCTCAAGGGTCGTCCTAGGAATCTTTCAAGGAATCCTAATTGTGATTGAGTACCCTTAAAATATATTCTAATCCTACTACAGGCTGTAGTGATACTCTAGTTCGAATACCACTACATAAACTCGACCTGCATGGGCCACCACTAAAAACGTGTCACGATCCGCACCCTAGAATAAGGGCACGTGACGTGGGTATGTCCAGCCTACGCCGCAGTGTCGGCGGTAGAACGCTGTCCTAGGTCATAACATCTAACAGATAAGGGTAATATACAGTTATACTCCCCGAATGGGGGTGACATAACACAATATAACTCAACCACATCTAGGATAGAACAGGAATGAGATAGAAAGATAAGGATAGATAACAACCAGGAATGTAACATCACAGAGATACACAACCAGAATTCTAAGTGACTAAAAATAATACATCTCAGAATATCTCAAAGTCTAATACAGAAATCCCAAAATAGTAAGACAACCCTAAACTAATGGAAGTAACATCAACTGCTAGCAGGTCCAAGTCACTAGTGATGTCTAATGCTGCACCAAGAGGGATAGACACCAGAGCCTCATCATTCACTGTAAAATTTTCAACAGGTCCAGTCAGGACGGGAACGAGCACATCTCTCTCAAAACAGTTTATAGCAGGTTAGGAGTATAAATCATGCAATAGAGTAAAATACAGGAAGTGCTGAAAAGGAAGTACGAGTAAACAGGAGATATTTTGTAACTGAAAGTAAATACATGATAGTAGAGACTGTAATTGGCTACGTGATTTAGAGCATAATGGTTATGTAAACGGCTTGGAGGCACATGAATACAAATAAGGAGGCACATTTATACAGCTACTGGGGAAAGTATTCACATAACCAATTCTACTCACCCTGCCCCAACCAGTACACAAGGATACATTCAAGTTACGTTATAAGCACATGAATACAACTAAGATACGTGAACTCATGTAATGAGTAGTACATGAGGCACGTGAAAGCACATGAGAACATGTAAAAACATGAACTAATACGAGTACAAGGAGTACCTGATGCACATGATAAAGTACATGAACATGAAATACCCGATGCACCCGTAGAGGGATAACATCTCAGGAAGGGATCCATATAGTACTAATCCGTGAAGATACATGTCAGCATCATGTAGAGTAATCTAGAGCAAGAATATAATCCAGGTAAGTATGAAAAGATCAGAGAATGTACTCGCCTGCTAACTGAAAGTCCGAAATGAAAATACTGTCCGAGGAGTGGTGTCTGGCTCCTATTAGAACAACACAAGTCATAACGAGTCCAGAATGGTAATAATATGCACTACAATACGTTCTACATGAATCTAGGTCAATCTAGGCCAAAGTCAACTCTTGGTCAACTTTGGTCAACCCTAGAAGTCAAACTAGGTTACACTAGGCTAACTAGTCCATTCTAGGTCTAATAAGACTAAACAAGTCTAAACTAGACTCACTAGCTAAGCAAACACCACCATAGCCATAGGCTAATAGACTAGGCCGTGGGCCAATAGGCAAAACCACATTCAGTTCCATATCTAAAATAATACACAAGTACAATATGACTATATACTGTAACATAGGATATCACACATTAGTATATCATGCAGTCTCATATAGGAATACACATATAGGCTACCTGTGATATATCCCACATCTATATAGGATACATATATACATATATCTATACCATTATACAATATCAACCATGCATTAAATCATATATTTACATTGACACACATTCATATATATAGGAATCTATATATATTTTTGTATCTCAATCATAATTATACACATATACATAGGAAAGGAGAGAGGGATACATGATACTCAAGTGTGTGCTAGAGTGTGATAGGCTAGTGAGGCATGAGTGTGTTGTCAAGTGAGGATGTGTGTGTTCATGTTAGGCTTGAGAGAAAGTAAAGTGTGTGTTAGACATAGACAAGAGTGTGTGTGTGAATCAAGGGTATGTGTGTGGAGAGGGTGATAGTGTGATACAAAAAGGTGTGGTTGTAGGAGACATGTGTGCATGTGCTAGGTAGAGGGTTTGTGATATCAAAACAGTCCACATCTAAGTATAGTTGACAGTCCACATCTAACACAGATTTTCATTTAAACCCTCCTTCCCCAATCTCAGTTAAATAGGAACCAAAAATCAGTTTTAAACAGTACTTAAACTCAGTCTCAGTCCCATACAACCATGCTCAGATTATACATTGAAGAAAACAGTTTTTTCCACATCTCAAAATAACCCAAAACAGTCCAACAGGCAAATTCTCAGGATTTGAACAAACTGGAAATTCATTCCAGCAGCTAACAGTCTAAAGAATACCCAGATTTCAGTTTGAATACATTCATAGGTTTAACAAAGCATGAACTCAGATATTAACTTCATTCTCAGTTTTAGGAATAACTAACAGTTATTAAGAAGAACATTAGACCAATAATGTAAACTCATGAATCATACATAACCAATTAACATGTCCAGGTTGCAATACATTGAGGGAACTCATTCCCAGGTTTTTGATAAAAACTGGGAACACAAATCCATATCATTCTCAGGTTTACAGCCTATACACTATTGTCTCAGGTTTTTTATTGAACTAAAACTCAGATTTTTAAACATTAACATTCAAATTTAACAGTTTAGGAAAGGAATGACAATTAGTTAGACAAAACTCAGGTTTATACTATAATTTCAGTTACTCCATAATCAGCACAACATCACATCCCAGGTTTTTGATAACCTTCCCCCCCATATCATAACAGTTAACAAACTCACTCAGATTTCCTGTGTTGAAACAATAGTTCAAATAAAGCTCAAGATCAGTGATAAAATCACTTAACAGTTCTCCCCTTAGGATATCTCAGTTTTGAGACCAAAACTCAACAATTCAGTCCCAATTTCGACACACTATCAGAATAAACATAGGTACACATATTAGAGGCTTAATAACAAGTAATTAAGGGTATCTAATAGGTTTAAATGATTTCTTAAACTCAGATTTTTAAAACTGGACAGAAATAGGTATTTTACTGATACATGGTTTTAGACTAAATGGGAAATCGAGAATTATCATTGAAAAATCAATTTAAAATAGAATTTAATGGTTGGTAACAATTAAACACAATGTACACATGCTACATGATGTGTTTGTGTCCACAGAAGTGGACACAAACGTGTCCAACAATTAAATTCCAAAAACAGTGAACTGTGCAACACAGGAAAACAATCGTCGTACACGTGTTCGTGTCGATCGTGTGCACGACACACAGCGACACGACTCACGAGAATTGGTCCACGTGTTCACCTAGACTAGGGCTATCGACTGGACACCCTGAATCGTGTCCAAGTCGCGTGTACACGACACGAGACATGCGTGTCAGTGCCTAAAAGGACAGCCGACTGTACAGTGCACAAATTGGTGCACGCGTTCGTGCGTGTCCGACACGACACATGGGGCTCTAAAAATTGGGGAGCCCCGTGTCAGTGTCAGCCCCTAGCTACACGTCAAATTTGGCGTGTCGAGGAGCCGTGTCCGTGTCGCAATCGTGCCCGAGCAGCAGGGCACGCACAGTGCCTGTGCACGCGCGCGCGCGACCACGTGTTCGCGTGTCCGTGTGGACTCGACACAACACTAAGACACGACACAAACCACAGAAATGTGTAAGCAAGACCCAATCATAAATTCCTATTCAAACAAAACACCAAAAACCATACGAAATGCCCATTGGGGCATTTCATCAAACACCTAGCAGTGTGCACTGATACGTGTCCAGAATGGACACGAAACGACACGAAAATTTAGGAAACCCTATTCCTACAGTTAGGCTAGGGTTAGGGCAACCTAGAAATGATTTTATAGAATTTAAAATGAATTGGGGAGGAATATACCTATGGGTGTACAAACTCCCAAAAAGCTTCAAAGAGAAGGATTTCTCAACCCACCAAAACTCTTCCAAATTGATTGCTCCCTGTCAAAACTTATTTCCAACAGCAAGAGCATAAGATTTAGAGCCTATAGGAATTTGTTTGAAGGAAAAAGGACTTAATTTGGATTTAATATGAATTTATGAAGATGGAACATTACCTCTTTCTAAAAACTTGATGAACCCTAAGAGAGAGGCTAGCCCTAATCCCTAGGAGAGTATTTATAGAGGGGGGAGCTGTCATGTGGCTGGCCATAGGATTTAGATCTAGGGTTTTGGCTAGTTGGTTGAGTCCTAATTAGTTTAAGTCATGATTTGACTTGTGACTTCACAAGCCATTCTTAGACTAAACAAATTCCTAATTTCACCAAATTAATCCCAATGAATTCATCCTCATGAACTTAAGTCAACCTAGGTTCTCAAATCCTAATCTCTTAGTCAAGACCTAGGTTAGCCACTAGGTTAGTCTACAAGGTCAACTTAAGTCAAAGTCTCTAAAACACCAAAAACAATTATTCTAAAATCACTCAAAAATCACAATAATTATAAATAATAATAATAATTAAATTTTAATTCTAAAAATTTAAAAATGACCAAAATACCCTCATTTGGAAAACTGGGTTTTACAAAATCATGTGTATACAGAAAGTATGACAGAAACGTGGTGGTGTTCCTAGTACTTTATGTGGATGACATCTTGCTCATTGGAAACAATGTGAAGGTGTTATATGATGTAAGGGTGTGGTTATCCAAACAGTTTGATATGAAGGACTTGGGAGAAGTAGGTCACATCCTTGGGATCAAAGTTCTACGAGATCGCAAGAAAAGGATGTTGGGCTTATCCCAAGCTTCCTATATCGATACTGTACTAACTCGTTTTAGTATGCAAAATTCTAAGAAAGGTTTATTACCTTTTAGACATAGAATTGCTCTATCAAAGAAGCAGTGTCAGAGGACACCTAAAGAGATAGAGAGCATGAAAGCAGTTGCTTATACTTCAGCAGTAGGAAGCTTAATGTATGCAATACTATGTACGAGACCAGACATCTGCTTTGTCGTAGGCATGGTCAGCAGATATCAGTCTAACCCAGGACAAGAGCACTGGACTGTCGTAAAGCATATTTTAAAGTACCTGAAAAGGACTAAAGAGTATATGCTAGTTTACCAGGCAGATAGTTTAGTTCCCTTGGGGTATACTGACTCAGATTTTCAGTCAGATAGGGATTCCATGAAATCTACCTCAGGTTATGTGTTTACTTTGGGAGGTGGAGCCATTGTGTGGAGGAGTATCAAGCAAAAATATATTGTTGATTCCACCATGGAAGCCGAGTATGTGGCAGCCTCTGAGGCAACCAAAGAAGCAGTTTGGCTCAGAAACTTTCTGTTGGACTTGGATGTGGTACCTAGTTTACCTAAGTCTATTACACTTTATTATGATAATAGTGGTGCAGTTGCAAACTCGAAGGAACCACGGGCCCATAAGATAGGTAAACACATTGAGTGCAAGTACCACGTGATACAAGATTTCGTAAAGAAAAGAAAAGTTGTTGTGATCAAGATTGCATTAGCCGACAACCTAGCTGATCCCTTTACACAGAGCTTACCAGCTAAGGCTTTTGATAGTCATATTAAGGGAATGAGAGTCAGATCTGTAGCAGCATGGCTTTAAGTATAAGTGGGAGATTTGTAACAGTATATTGAAAGGCAATGCTTTGAGTATAAGTTGGAGATTGTTAGGGTTATATACTAAAAGCATCACTTTTGTAGTAACCTTATTTTCTTAAATTTTGAATGAGAATCATATGGGCAAATGTTTGCATATTGTATTTGTTGCAAGTGTTAATGCAAATGTCTGATATTCTATATTTTAGATAATATGGTGTGTGGTGTCACACAGAAGATCATATTATCAGTTCCCTATGGAATATATAAATAGTTCACAACCTAGATGGACTTGGACAATCTATTGGAAAGGTTGTAGTGTAATCTACTATTAGTCTATCTTGAATATAGGTTTACACTAGTACACTTTGTGTGTATTGAACATGACCACTTGAGGTTGTTCTCTTTGTACTGACTAGATAAGAGAAGAAACACCTCTGTTATTATGGATGCTTGTGCTCTTAATCCGGATATAATAACAGACATGTATATGCAGTGTGCATTACTTTGACTCATGAAAGAGTGAGATTTATTATGGGTCAATAACCTATATGAATTGGGTAATAACTTTGTATGAATGATGGGCTGTTGATTATAAATAGAATCCAAGTCCCGATACATTTGATTGATGATGTCCCCTTAAGGAGCTCATAAGGATTGTCATGTAAATCATGCATGTGGATTATATCCGACATGACAAATAAAGTTGAGCAGTACTACTTAAGGATAAAAGATGTCTAATCAATATAGTTGTCTGTAACTTAATTTGATCGACAGACATTCGATATCTTAACATGGGGAGCCAAACGAGCATATAATAAAAGGAGCCCACAAACATAATTTGGAGTTAGGGAGGTGCAATAATAGCTCATTAGTGGACCGAGCTATTATTATTGGGCTTGAATTGTGTGTTCGGGCTGAACACGGGATATCCAGATCCGTTAGGAGGCCTAACCCTAATTTCTTCTCATGGTCCCTGCCGTAGCCTAAATATATATCCTCTATTCTCTGGCCGCCAAATTACTGATCAGAAATCTGAAGCTTTCTCTAAATTCGTGATTCACGTAGGAAGAGAAAGAGAGGGCTGCCAAAAAAAAGGTTAGGAGATCGTCGCCCACACGACGTCCAACTCGAGGAAGGAATACGTGTAGAAGATCTTGGGATCATCCGCTCGAGATTGCCAGGAACTACTTGTCTTCTTACCGTCGTCGGTATAATTTATGAACCCTAGTATCCGCCTATGAAGGGTTAGAATACATATTAAATCTATTTAACTTTATATCGATCAATACACACACCAAAGTAAGGGTCCTGGAAATCCCGAGTTCCATCAATATTGTCATGCCCTGATTCTATAGAATCAATAGTTGTCCCCCGAGCGTGATGTCGTGCGAGCCTAAGTTACATTCACACAAGACATGGTTATGAGGTTATCTGAAACACAATAACAAATAGAGTACGCAGAGAATTTGAACACTAGCATAGAAGAAAACTTTGCTTTATTGATAATGAACATCATTTACAAGGCTTGATTACAAAGAGTGTCGTACGGGCTTACAAACTTGACTTAAAATGAACGCTGATAAGATAGTTATTTCATACGTTACATCTCCTTTATACAAACAAAATATTCAAAACACCTGCTTTCGGGGAGGTCAAGTCATTCTCGTTGGACTAATACAGGTTCTTCAAAAGGCTTGAACAAGCCTTTGGCACACGAGCAAGGCTTCCAAATTAATGAGTGTCTCCACTAACTATATGGTACGCCCCCTCCTGATTCATAGTACATGTGGAGAGCGAGGATCAATACATTTCTGTGTACTGGTGAGTGACTAATTAAATACTACGCTCTTATTTGTTCAAGAAGTTATGTGAAGCATATAATTGGTGATCTTTCTAGCCATCCTAGTAAATTTTATGTGAATACTACATATTTGTAAGGCATAGCATATGAAAACTACGTTAAGTCTTACCCACAACGTAGTTCTCGCCTCTGCATAAAACTTATCATGCTCTTTCCTGTTCATTCAACTATCAATATCTAAACAGTGTATATGTATGTTAAGGTCACTGGTGATACACCATCTTGGACTATAGCTTGGTTTAGACGACAACCCTTTCAATGTGGGTACAAACCATGCTAAAAGTTCCCGAATAACCCGTACTAGCATCCAGCACAGCTATCACGTTTCCTCCTAGGTCAAATCGGTCCCATGGTCCCGGATTGTCGTTCGAGGAAATAAAACCTTATGCACAAGTTGTTCATGACCGTGCGAGACCAAACTAGTTACTCAAGCATGGCCTACCATTTCATAAGAACTTGACCAATTTTAGTGTGTTCTTCCTTATTGTTGTACATTCATTCATTGTTTCATTCTTTGCTTAAGACATTTCTATAACGGGCATAACATAAGTAAGCATGTAGCAGTTTATGAGATAACAGTTCTATAGCAGATGTACATAGGTAAATATACAATAATTCTATAATTTACTTCTATAAAATTAAGCAATTCAACGTATTTATATATAACAACTTATTTCATCGGTATCGTTGATTGTAACTGCCTGTTTTCAAAATCAAGGGTAATTTTGTCATTTCTCAGTTTTCCATAATTTGGGTGAATTTTAAATTAATTTAATACCATTTAAATTGGTTTATTATGATTTTGGTGTTTTGCTAGTACAACCCTAGTTTTGCTAAGTCTAGAGACTAACCACTACTAAAATAAGCCAAATTAGCGACGTCCAGATACGTCGCTAATTAAGGAAAATACGTCGCTTAAGATAATTAGGTACGACTTTAGCGACGGAAAATGAAGGTCGCAAAAAAGCTAGTCGCAGATGACAATTCGTCGCCCTACGTCGCTGTTTGTGACGTCACCACAATGTCGTTGGGTCGTCGCAAATTTGGCGACGGCGGGCGACGAATAGGAATGTCGCCAAATTAGCGACGTTGTGCGACTACGTAGCGACGTCGTTCCTTTTTATGTGCTGACATGGCATGCATGCCACGTCAGTAGTTTAGCGACGTATGGCAACCAAATTAGCGACGTCCATTCTATGACACGTCGGCTACTGAGCGACGGATTGCAATAGATAGCGACGTGATGGTACTAATTAGTGACGTCTGTTTACGTCGCTATACATCGCAGAATGTCGCTATACGTCGCAGATATTGTAAATTTTTTTTTAAAAAAATATGTTTGGTATTTTTGTTATGCTGTAATGTCTGTGTTTACACAGACACACATCATCACAAAAATACCAAACATATTTTTTAAAAAATTGGGCAGCACCTCCTTTGTATATCAGATCATCGCTTATAACCCAGCGTAGGTATATTTGTCATCCCCGTCGTAGATATCACAAAGTAAATATCATAATGAAAATACCAACAAAGTAAATGGGCCCATAGGGCCAATACATGTCCAACAAATATACATGTCCATAATGGAGGGCAAATAAGAATGAAAATTAGTGTACATAATGGTCAATGGGCCCATAGGGCCAATACATACAAAGATGATAAAAAAAATCTACTGGATCTCGGCGGACCCCTGCCGCGCATCTGGGATAGCATGTACTCATACTGCTCTTGTGTGAGCTGCACCGTAGGGGCAGTAGGAGGCAATACAACGTCTGGAGTCGGCGTCGTCGATGGACCGGAAGGACGTATTTGCTCCAGCTCTCACAGTCGGTCACCATGCGAAGCAAGGGTACTCGCCATCCTCTGAGTACTCTTCTCAAGAGAAGTATGTAGCTGGGTGAGTGAGGCAGCCACGGTCCTCTGTGATCCCTCCAGCTCGACCTGTCTATGCTCTGTGCGTTCCGTAGACTCGGTGAGCATGTGCAAGCTGGCTGCTGTAGCCTGCTGCAGACTCATCAGCTCCTGTATACTGCGCTCGACCGCATCAAATCATCGATGATCATCGGATCGTCGGATCGTCGCTCTGCCCCAGCTGTCTCAGAAATCTGCTGCTACAACTCGCGACGCAGCTCGTGGAGCTGACGACCAATATCCTGAGCTCGTGATGACGCCTGCGAAGTTGGAGACTGTGCACTGACAAAGGGTGCCCGGGATGACTCTGAAGCCAAATAGGCACCGTAGGATCCCGTACCGTAGTACGTATCCTTCTGAAGACCACCAACAGCGGTCATCCAGAGGTCGTCCGACGATGGAGCTGTAGGCGGCTGGGAGGAAGTACCTGCCCCTTCCTCTGCTGGCGCACTAACAGCAGCAGCCGCCTCCTCTTGTAGCCGAAGAAACTCGGCCTATAACAATATTTGCTAACGTCTAAGTGTTTGCTAAAGTCTATATTGATATCTGTTTTCCTATTTTCTAAATTATAGTAAATTAATATAAAGATTAAAACGTACATATGCCTGCGTCGCCCTCTCGTCAATGAACTCCCCAGTCCTCCGATGGGTGACCAGAAAGACGGTCACCATATTCGGGTCCTCATCCTTTTTTACCTGTTAAAATATATTATCTATTATTAGTACTAAATATTCTATCCAACTATATATAAAATGATGTCCATCATAGGAAATGTACCAGACGACGAAAATGTTCCGTCATCGGAATGGAGCCACCATACCACTTACTGGCGCTCGACCGCGCCACCTTGGCCTTGTCAGACCGCTTCTGGTACCTGGCCTCGCCGAATCTAGCCTCCATCGCAGTCCACTGCTCTGGCGTGATCCAACCATGGATCGGTTTTCTGGAGCGATCACGAGACTTCTGGTCGTGGATCGCATCACGGATGAGCTTGCCTGCGACGGCAGAAAATTGGGCGTTGATGTGGTGGATAGAAATAGGTCCTCTACAAGAAGTAAAATAGAAAAGTTATATAATATACACAAATGATTATTAAAATTTAAAAATAAATAAATTTTTTACCTTGAAGTGGGCCAACCAAAAGGCCTTCCTATCTACGGGAGCATCTGAGTAGTTAATCCAAGGCCCACCATAGTTCTGCCTCAGAAATGACCAGCTGTCTCTGTACTGCAGGAGGCCGATATCTATACAATAACAAATTTCATGAATATATATGTACATATAATCATTTGAGAAATATATATTAACTAATTAACTTACTTCGTAGGCCCGTCCGTCTAAATCTCCATACGTGTCTCGTCCGGGGGAGTGCATGGAGGGTCGCTCTCACTGTCACTACCACATTTCTAGTTTGAGTGTATTTTTGACATTTTTGGGGTAATTTGAATTTATTAGAATTTATTTGAATTTATGGGAATTTTTAGGAATTATTTTGGAATTGTTTGGATGAGGGTTGACTAGGTTGACTAGTTTTGATCCTTGTAGACCAACCTAGAAGCTAACCCTAGTTAGTATGGACTTGGTTAGGTTATATGACTCTAGTCTAACCTAAGCTAACCCTTGGTTTGTCAATAGACTCTAGTTAGCAATAGGAATTAGAAAGTCATAAGTCATGACTTATGATTTAGAACCTTTGATAAATCAACTTAAGTCATAGCCTTATAGATTGGCCCAAAGCCCAAGAATTTCAAAACCCTAGCCCTAGATTATTTGGCCGGCCACCATATCTTCATTGGGAACCCTACCCTATAAATACTCTCTTAGTTTTAGGGTTACCTCTTTTTAGGAAAGATCAAGTTTAGAAAGAGGTTTGTTCCTACTTCATTTAATCCATAGAAATTCCTTCTTATGTCCTTTTTTCATTCAAATATCTTTCATTAGGTTTTAATATACCTATACTTGCTGTTATTGGAGTTTTATTTCAGTTCGGTATTGATTTGTTGGATTGGGATATCAAGGAGAGGAGCTCAACAAAGAGGGATTTTCTAGAAAGTTTATCCATAGGTAACTTCTTCATTACTCAGTGAAATTTCGATTTCTTTATATATTTAGGAAGCCCTAGGAGTCCCCTAGGTGGTTGCATTTGTTTCGTGTCGAGTTTCATAGGTTTCGTGTCCGTTTCGGACACGTTTCAGACACTGGTCAGAAGTGTTTGTCGAAATGCCTCAAAGGGCATTTTGATTCTTTTTGTGCAATCTATTTAAATAGGAAAATTGTTTTTGATGTCGCTTATGCATTTCTCTCTGTCTGGGGGCGTCTCTGTGTCGTGTCATGTCAGAATCGACACGTGGACACGCGGTGCACACACGCGCGCGCGCTCAGGTTTGATCCCCTGCTGTTCGGGGGCCACAACACTCAGGACACGCCACGTCGACACGCGACACTTGACACATAGGTCATCCTCGTGACTGACACGATGTGTGTCGAGTCTCAGACCCCCATGTGTCATGTCGGACACGCACGAACACGTGTATTGCTTTTGTACTGAACTGGGTTCAGTTGTTTTAGAGCCCTGATACGTGTGTCGTATCACTGACAAATGTATCGTGGACCCATATCAGGGTGTCCTAGCCCTAGACCTAGACCTAGTCGATACTTGGACACGACCACGAGGTCTGTGTCGTGTCGTGTCATGTACACGAACCCTGTGAACACATGCACGAGGAATGGCACAGTATTTGCACTGTTTGTGTGTTAATTTGTTTTGACACGTTTGTGTCCTCATGCTTGGACATGAACATATTGAGGGACACGTGCACTAAGTATATTTTGATTACCAACCAATGGGTTCGTGTTTTAGCTTAATTTCCTATTCAATTCTCATTTACCCATAATCAACTGATACATGTGTTTTCTGTCAAAATTTCCAGTTTTCAAATATGAAATTTGCCAGTTATTTTAGACTATGTAATGCTGTTAATATATTAGTTTTAATTCCTATATTGGTTCACCTATATGACTTCTAAGTGTGTGTTCAATTTTGGGTTGATTGGTGGTATGTGGGAATCAAATGGGGTTTGGATGGAAAACTGGAAACTTGGTTCAGTTATCCTGTACTGTTTCTGTGCATTGTTCCATTTCCTATTCAGTCCAGTACTGTTTCACTCTCTAAAACACTCCATTGCACACACACAATTGTTTCCCTCATCACTCACAGTTACACCACACACACAGGTTTTTGCCATTACCCTGTTTTCCTTAACACACACACCCACACACTCACTGTTAGACACATTTTGTTCCTCTTTAACACACGGATTTCCTTACACACACAGTTCAGTTTCACTCACACACACACACAGGCATACACACTATACACTCCCACCTCACTCACAGTTACACATATGTAATGTATCACTCCCTCTCTATATGTATCCTATTTTTCTATATATATATATATATATATATATAATATATATATATATATATATATATAATATATATATATATATATATATATATATATATATATATATATATATATATATATATATATATGGTGGTTGTGTAAATATTTGGGTATCTAGTATAGATACCTACATAGGATGTATGGGTTATACAAGTATATATATATATATATATATATATATATATATATATATCACATATATATAAAACTTGTGTATTACTATATATAGGCAATATATATACATGTGTTAAGAATAGGCCTAGGTAATGTGTGTATAGCTTGGTCTAGGCTTGTATGGCTTGGTGAGCCTAGATTGGGCTTATACAGCCTTATTAGACCTAGAATAGACTTGTTAGACTAGCATAGACTAGATTGACCTAGTTTAGACTTGTTAGACCTAGTTAGATCATAGTTGACCAAGTTTGACTTCTAGGGTTGATCAGAGTTGACCAAGAGTTGACTTTGGCCTAGATTGACCTAGACTCATGTAGAATGCATAGTAGAACTTTATTTAACCATTTTAGACTTGTTGTGACTTGTGCTGTTCTGATTAGGAGCCAGATACCACTCCTCGGACAGTACTTTCATATTGGACACTCAGATACTAGGCGAGTACATTCTCTGATCATTTCATATCATGCTAAGAATTATTTCCTGCATTAAATTACTTTACTTGTTACTGTCACGTTGTTCACACGGATTGGTACTATATGGATACCTTCTTGAGATGTTATCCTTAGGGAGCATCGGGTACTACATGTTCTGTGCGTTTCACTTACATGGCGTATCACTATGCTTCATTGGTTCTTTGATTACTTTTGACATATACTCTTATGATCACAGAGTCTCCTAGAATCCTTATCCCATTACTGGGTATCCTAGAATCTCCTAGAATCTCCATTTATGGGACATCCATGTATCAGCCTTCGGGAGCCTTTGTATGGAATCATAACATAACCTGGTTGGATCCTTGTATATTGATTGGGGGTACGGGGGAGTAGAAGTGGACATGTGAAAAATACACAAGTAGTGTAGCATCAGAATCATTCCATAATGTAGCATCAGAATCATCCCATGCCATTTACATGTCTATGTTGTACTCTGACTCACTAGCCACATGTTAGTTCTCTATTTATAGTAGATATTTCTATTACAGTTCTCTCTCTGTTTACATACCGCATTTCTTTCAGTACCTGTATCTTACTTTACTGCATGATTATATTTTCTAACCTGCTATGAACTGTTGAGATATACTGTGCTCGCTCATGTCCTGACTGGACATGTTGAAAATATTACAGAGGACGAGGAGGAGGCCTGTCTGGATACTTTCTACGGGGCAGCCTTAGATGACACTTGCGAGCTGGACCCTCAGGAGGACCCAGCTCTAGCTGAGGACATCACCCCCATTGCCTAGACTAGTTTAGTTAGGCTTATCTTATTTTATGTAGTCTTGAGACATGTTTAGATAGACTTTATTCTGTTCTGAGTTTCTGAGTTGTATATATTCTTTCATTCAGTAGCTGAGACCATATACCTCTGGATATTTGCTGGGATTATCTTAGACTACTTTATCATCTATTTTTCCTTGAGTTCAATTTCATATCGTGCTATCTCTTCCTTAGTTGTGATTGAGTTCATTTACTGCTATGTCACCCCCATTCGGGGAGTATAAACTGTTTAGAGATATATTGTTAGATGTATGTTGACCTAGGACAGCGTTCTACCGCCGATACTACGGCGTAGGCTGGACGTACCCACGTCTCGTGCCCTTACTCTAGGGTGCGGGTCGTGACACATTTTTAGTGGTGGCCCATGCAGGTCTAGACTAGAAGTGTAGTGGTATTCGAATTAGAGTATCACTACAGCTTGCAGTAGAATATAGGACATTAATTTTAAGGTACTCAACCACTTTAGGAAAAATTCTTTTATTGCCATCTGAATCCTTATTGTCAGCTGATCCTTTGAATTTTAACTGTCCGCCATTGTTATTTCGCTTCTTTCTCAGAAATTGATACTCTTGTTTGTCTATCTTCAGGATGATAGAGACACGATCGCAGCGTACCATTCATGGAGATGCTATAGAGGGGACTGCTACCTCTCAGCAAGTACAGCGAGGCCAGGGGACTGCAGCTCCTGCCACCTCTGCTCGTATTGAGACCTCGGCAGTAGCAGCAGGGGGTATGCTTCCACCGGCTCGGAGGCAGGACCCGGTCATCCCAGAGGATCCTTTTCAGCAGCCGCCGCCTATAGGACATGTGGATGCAGCACAGATGTTCGCATACTTCCAGCAGTTCATGGACCGGCAGTAGGCTCGACAGGAGAGGGGCATGGAGTTGGCCCTTACGACGGTTGCAGCTCGACCAGTGGTCCATCAGCCGAGGATACCGGGGATAGAGCAGTTTCAGAAGATGAGCCCCAGAGACTTTCTGGGACAGAGGGGATCCTATATGCCGATGAGTGGATCGAGCATATAGAGAAGATCTTCCGCCTGACCAGGATACCAGCAGATCTTCAGATCGAGGCCGCAGCTAGCTGGATGCGAGATCTTGCTCGCACCTGGTCTCAGTCAGACCCCAGGGTGGAGGTAGCTGGGCAGACTTGGGAGCAGTTCAAGGGCTTCTTCAAGAAGAAGTTCTTTCCAGATTCAGCACTCAGAGCCTTGGAGACGCAGTTCGAGAGCCTAGTCCAGGAGAGTCTTCCGGTGGAGGAGTACGCAGGGGAGTTTGGCTGCCTCGGCTGGTTCGTAGAGGGCTTGAGCGAGACGGCAAAGGCCCAGAGGTTCCGGAAGGGTCTAGTCAAGGAGGTCAAGTCCTTGACCAAGGGCAACAGAGATGCTACATTCGAAGAGATCTTGACGGGAGCCTTGTTGGCAGAGGATGATCTTAAGCTTAGGCTAAAGAGGGGGCGAGACCCAGTTGGGGGCAGCAGCAGCGGAGGATAGGCCAAGAGGCCCCACTTTCAACACCAGCAGCTGAGGCAGTTTCAGCCGCAGTCGATCCAGCAGAGGCCAGTTTATCAGCAGCAGCAACCGAGGCAGCACCAGTAGGGCCAGAGGCAGGTTATCACTTGTGCCTACTGCAAGAAGCCCGGGCATGTCGCCAATAAGTACCGGAAGAGGCTAGTCCAGTGTTTAGTGTGTGGTTCAGCAGACCACCAGATAAGGGAGTGCCGTATGGGACAAGCAGCCCAGGGAGCAGCAGTCAGAGCTCCAGCAGGCCAGCAGAGGGGACCAGCCCTGCAGACGCAGCAGCAGAGGTTCGTCCAGCACCAGGCCAGGGGAGGCCAACAGGGGCGAGGATTCGCCATGGTAGCAGAGGATGTGGAGGCCATCGGAGAGCTGATCGCAGGTTCGATTCTTCTCTACTCCAGTCCAGCTTTTGCTTTATTCGATTCCGGTGCTTCGCATAGCTTCATATCAGTATCTTTTACGATTAAACACGGTATCGTAGCTGAATCATTGACTAGGACTTACAAGATTACGACCGAGGGTGGCATTATCCTCGTGAGTGATATTTGTAAGGGTCGGAGAGTAGTTTTGGGAGGCCGTGAATTGGAGGTGAGCCTGCTCGTAATGCCATTGCCGAACTACGATATAGTACTAGGCATGGATTGGTTGAGTAGGCACCACGCCAGCATTGATTGCAGAGAGGGTAGAGTTCTTTTCAGAGCGCCGGGGGAGCCAGAGTTTGAGTACTCCAGACGTCAGGCAGAGTAGAGCAGCGGAGTCTTCTGTGGAGTCTCGGTCGAGGAGCAGGCGATTCTACACCCCTTGATAGCAGAGTATATGGATGTTTTCCCAGAGGAGTTGCCGGGATTGCCACCAGACAGAGACATAGAGTTCTTGATAGACTTTGTTCTAGGAGCGGAGCCCATCTCTCAGCATGTCTATCGGGTGAACAACAGTGAGCTGGTAGAGCTTAAGAAGCTGGTTGATGAGCTACAGGACATGGGCTTCATCCGTTCGAGTTCGTCACCATGGGGTGCACCAGTGTTGTTTGTGCCAAAGAAGGATGGGTCAGTACGCATATATATTGACTATAGGACACTCAACAACCTCACGATCAAGAACAAATACCCACTCCACGGATCGACGATCTATTTGACCAGTTGAGCGGAGCTCAGGTATTTTCCAAGATTGATCTGAGGTCGGAATATCACCAGGTGAAGGTGAAGGGGGAGGATATTCCCAAGACCGCTTTCAGGATGCGGTGCGGGCAGTTTGAGTTTTTGGTTATGCCGTTTGGGCTAACCAATGCACCAGCAGTATTTATGAACCTTATGAACAAGGTGTTCCATCAGTATCTGGATCAGTTTGTGGTAGTGTTCATTGACGACATCTTGATATATTCCAAGACTGAGGAGGAGCACGAAGAGTATTTGAGGATCGTACTGGAGATTCTCAGGAAGGAGCAGCTTTACGGAAAGCACTCCAAGTGTGAGTTCTTCTTGGACCGGGTGGACTTCTTAGGACATGTGGTGACTGGAGATGGTATCTCAGTTGACCCCAAGAAGATTGTAGTAGTTGAGGCATGGGCAGCGCCGACTTCAGTTGCAGAGATCAGGAGCTTCCTGGGGCTGGCAGGATATTATCGAAGATTTGTACAGGATTTCTCCCGGGTTGCAGAGCCGTTGACTCGGTTGACCCAGAAGGATGCTGAGTATGTTTGGTCAGAGGAGTGTCAGGCAGCTTTTGATGAGTTGAAGAAGCGGCTTACGACAGCTCCGATTCTGACATTGCCTTCAGGATCAGGTGGTTTCACTATTTATAGTGATGCTTCAGGGAAGGGGCTGGGTTGCGTCTTGCAGCAGCACGGAAAGGTGATTGTCTATGCTTCCAGGCAATTATGTCCCCATAAGAAGAACTACCCTACCCACGAACTGGAGCTGGCAGCAGTGATATTTGCTCTGAAGTTGTGGAAGCATTATCTGTATGGAGAGAGGGTGGAGATCTTCACAGATCACAAGAGCTTAAAGTATGTGTTCACTCAGAAGGAGTTGAACATGAGACAGCACAGATGGCTAGAGTTGATGAAGGACTTTGACATTTAACTTCAGTATCACCCAGGGAAGGCTAACGTGGTTGCCGATGCCTTGAGTAGGTATCCGACAGCCATATGTTTGACTATGGATCGGCATTTGCTTGCAGAATTGGAGAGCCTTGGGATTGAGGTGATCGTGCCTGGAGTGCAGATACAGTTATGGGGTATGCAGATTCAGTCAGACTTGGTGGAGAGGATCAAGTCGGCTCAGTTTGAGGACGTTGCTCTGCGGTGTCTCCTAGAGCCGGTCCGAGCAGGATTGTTAGAGGGTGAGTTTTTTCTTACAGAGGATGGTGCCTTGAGGCACGGTTCCAGATTATGTGTGCCCAGCAGAGATCTCAGGGAGCAGGTTATGCAGGAGGCCCACCGATCTCAGTATTCTATACACCCGGGTGCCAAGGATATACCGAGATCTGAGGGAGCATGTTTGGTGGTCAAGGATGAAGCGGGAGGTGGCTCACTTCGTGGCTAGGTGTTTGGTCTGTCAGCAGGTCAAGGCAGAGAGGCAGAGGCCCGATGGATTGTTGCAGCCGCTGCCTATTCCCGAGTGGAAATGGGAGCATATTACTATGGACTTCGTATCATGATTGTCGCGCACACCAGGAGAAAAAGATGCGATTTGGATCATCGTTGACAGGGACCAAATCGGCCCATTTCTTGCCATTCAAGGTGGGTACATCTACAGAGAGGCTGGCGGAGATATATATGCGACAGATAGTCAGGATTCACGGAGTTTCGGTCAGTATCGTCTCAGATCGAGATAGTTGCTTTACTTTCCATTTCTGGAGGAGTCTGCAGACCAGCTTGGGCACTCAGCTCAAGTTTAGTACTGTATACCACCCCCAGACGGACGGACAGTCGAAACGGACTATTCAGACACTTGAGGATATGCTACGGACGTACGTCCTGGACTTTGGAGGTTCCTGGGAGGATCATCTTCATTTGGTGGAGTTTGCTTACAACAACAGTTTCCAGGACAGCATTGAGATGTCACCTTTCGAGGCTCTGTACGGGCGTAGGTGTCGTACACCCTTATCTTGGGATGATGTTGGAGAGCGAGCTTTACTGGGGCCAGAGATGGTTGTTGACGCAGCCGAGAAGATGAAGCTCATCAGGGACAGACTTCGCGTGGCGCAGGACAGACATCGACACTGGGCCGATTGCCACCGGAGGCCGTTGGAGTTTGAGGTACAGATTAGAGTAGGATTAGATTTAGGTTTGTTTGTTTGTGATTTTTCATCATGTTTGTTTATTATAATTAATTGAGACCTTGCTTGTGATTAGGTCGGAGACCAGGTTTTCTTGAGGATATCTCCGACTCGTGGTATGATACGTTTTGGTGGAGGCGGGAAGCTTAGCCCGTACTTCATCGGCCCTTTCGTTATCAGCGGGAGAGTCGGTGACGTTGCATACAGGCTAGACTTGCCGCCTGTGCTAGTGGGGGTCCATAACATATTCCATGTATCACAGTTGAGATGGTACATGGCCGACCCTAGCCATGTGCTCGATCATTCAGAGATTGAGGTTGGGCCTTCTCTCAGCTATCCAGAGCAGCCAGTGGAGATAGTAGATCGACGGAAGAAGGTTCTGAGGAACCAGGTGATACCCTTGGTACGCGTCGTATGGTGGCATCATTCTCCAGGAGAGTCTACCTGGGAGCGGGAGGATGAGATGCGCGAGCGCTACCCTTATCTTTTTGGACCGTGAGGTATACTTTCTATCCTTCTCATTAGTTGTATTTCGCCTTTCAATTTCGAGGACGAAATTCTTTTAAGGAGGGTAGATTTGTCACTACCACATTTCTAATTTGAGGGTATTTTTGACATTTTTGGGGTAATTTGAATTTATTAGAATTTATTTGAATTTATGGGAATTTTTAGGAATTATTTTGGAATTGTTTGGATGAGGGTTGACTAGGTTGACTTTGACTAGTTTTGATCCTTGTAGACCAACCTAGAAGCTAACCATAGTTAGTATGGACTTGGTTAGGTTATATGACTCTAGTCTAACCTAAGCTAACCCTTGGTTTGGTCAATAGACTCTAGTTAGCAATAAGAATTAGAAAGTCATAAGTCAAGACTTATGATTTAGAACCTTTGATAAATCAACTTAAGTCATAGCCTTGTAGATTGGCCCAAAGCCCAAGAATTTTAAAACCCTTGCCCTAGATTATTTGGTCGGCCACCATATCTTCATTGGGAACCCCACCCTATAAATACTCTCTTAGTTTTAGGGTTGCCTCTTTTTAGGAAAGATCCAGTTTAGAAAGAGGTTTGTTCCTACTTCATTTAATCCATAGAAATTCCTTCTCACGTCCTTTTTTCATTCAAATCTCTTCCATTAGGTTTTAATATACCTATACTTGCTGTTAATGGAGTTTTATTTCAGTTTGGTATTGATTGTTGGATTGGGATATCAAGGAGAGGAGCTCAACAAAGAGGAATTTTCTAGAAAGTTCATCCATAGGTAACTTCTTCATTACTCAGTGAAATTTCAATTTTTTTATACATTTAGGAAGCCCTAGGAGTCCCCTAGGTGGTTGCATTGGTTTCGTGTCGAGTTTCATAGGTTTCATGTCCATTTCGGATACGTTTCAGATACTGGTCAGAAGTGTTTATCAAAATGCCTCAAAGGGCATTTCGATTCTTTTTGTGCAATCTATTTAATTAGGAAAATTGTTTTTGATGTCGCTTATGCATTTCTCTTTGTCTGGGGGCATTTCTGTGTCGTGTCGTGTCGGAATCGACGCGTGGACACGCGGTGCACACACGCGCGTGCGCTCAGGTTTGATCCCTTCTGTTCGGGGGCTACAACACTCAGGACACGCCACGTCGACACGCGACACTTGACACATGGGTTGTCCTCATGACTGACACGACGTGTATCGAGTCTCAGACCCCCACGTGTCGTGTCGGACACGCACGAACACGTGCATTGCTTTTGTACTAAACTAGGTTCAGTTGTTTTAGAGCCCTGATACGTGTGTCGTGTCACTGACACACGTGTCGTGGACCCATATCAGGGTGTCCTAGTCCTAGACCTAGACTTAGTCGACACTTGGACACGACCACGAGGTCTGTGTCGTGTCTTGTCGTATACACGAACCCTGTGAACACGTGCACGAGGAATGACACAGTATTTGCATTGTTTGTGTGTTAAATTATTTTGACACGTTTGTGTCCTCGTGCTTGGACACGAACATATTGAGGGACACGTGCACTAAGTATATTTTGATTACCAACCAATGGGTTCGTGTTTTAGCTTAATTTCTTATTGAATTCTCATTTACCCCTAATCAACTGATACATGTGTTTTCTGTCAAAATTTCCAGTTTTCAAATATGAAATTTGCCAGTTGTTTTAGACTACGTAATGCTGTTAATATATTGTTTTAATTCCTATATTGGTTCTCCTATATGACTTCTAAGTGTGTGTTCGATTTTGGGTTGATTGGTGGTATGTGGGAATCAAATGGGGTTTGGATAAAAAACTGGAAACTTGGTTCAGTTTCCCTTTACTGTTTCTGTGCATTGTTCCATTTCCAGTTCAGTCCAGCACTGTTTCATTCTCTAAAACACTCCATTTCACACACACATTTGTTTCCCTCATCACTCACAGTTACACCACACACAGAGGTTTTTGCCATTACCCTGTTTTCCTTAACACACACACCCACACACTCACTGTTAGACACATTTTGTTCCTCTTTGACACACAGATTTCCTTACACACACAGTTCAGTTTCACTCACACACACACACAGGCATACACACTATACACTCCCACCTCACTCACAGTTACACAGATGTAATGTACCACTCCGTCTCTATATGTATCCTATTTTTCTATGTGAATATATGCTAATAGGTATAAATATATATATATATATATATATATATATATATATATATATATATATATATATATATATATATATATATTTTTAACTTATATATATATATATTTTTTTTATATATATTTTTATTTTATTTTATTTTATATATATATATATATATATATATATATATATATATATATATATATATATATATATATATATATATATATATATATATATATAGGTAATGTGTGTATATATATATATGGTGGTTGTGTAAATATTTGGGTATCTAGTATAGATACCTACATAGGATGTATGGGTTATACAAGTATATATATATATGTCACATATATATACAACTTGTGTATTACTATATATAGGTAATATATATACATGTGTTAAGAATAGGCCTAAGTAATGTGTGTATAGCTTGGTCTAGGCTTGTATGGCTTGGTGAGCCTAGATTGGGCTTGTACAACCTTATTAGACCAAGAATAGACTTGTTAGACTAGCATAGACTAGATTGACCTACTTTAGACTTGTTAGACCTAGTTTGACCATAGTTGACCAAGTTTGACTTCTAGGGTTGACCAGAGTTGACCAAGAGTTGACTTTGGCCTAGATTGACCTAGACTCATGTAGAATGCATAGTAGAACTTTATTTTACCATTTTAGACTTGTTGTGACTTGTGCTGTTCTGATTAGGAGCCAGACACCACTCCTCAGACAGTACTTTCATATTGGACACTCAGATACCAGACGAGTACATTCTCTGATCATTTCATATCCTGCTTAGAATTATTTCCTATATTAAATTACTTTACTTGTTACTGTCACGTTGGTCACACGGATTGGTACTATATGGATCCCTTCTTGAGATGTTATCCTTAGGGAGCATCGGGTACTACATGTTCTGTGCGTTTCACTTACATGGCGTATCACTATGCTTCATTGGTTCTTTGATTACTTGTGACATATACTCTTATGATCACAGAGTCTCCTAGAATCCTTATCCCATTTACTGGGTATCCTAGAATCTCCTAGAATCCCCATTTATGGGACATCCATGTATCACCCTTCGGGGGCCTTTGCATGGAATCATAACATAACCTGGTTGGATCCTTGTGTATTGATTGGGGGTACGGGGGAGTAGAAGTGGACATGTGAATAATACACAAGTAGTGTAGCATCAGAATTATTCCATAGTGTAGCATCAGAATTATCCCATGCCATTTACATATCTATGTTGTACTCTGACTCACTAGCCACATGTTAGTTCTCTATTTATAGTAGATATTTCTATTACAGTTTTTTTTCTGTTTACATACCGCATTTCTTTCAGTACCTGTATCTTACTTTACTGCATGATTATATTTTTTAACCTACTATGAACTGTTGAGATGTACTGTGCTCGCTCCTGTCCTGACTGGACCTGTTGAAAATATTACAGAGGACGAGGAGGAGGCCTGTCTGGATACTTTCTACGGGGCAGCCTTAGATGACACTTACGAGCTGGACCCTCAGAAGGACCCAGCTCTAGCTGAGGACATCACCCCCATTGCCTAGACTAGTTTAGTTAGGCTTATCTTATTTTATGTAGTCTTGAGACATGTTTAGCTAGACTTTATTCTGTTCTGAGTTTCCGAGTTGTATATATTCTTTCATTCAGTAGCTGAGACTATGTACCTCTGGATATTTGCTGGGATTATCTTAGACTACTTTATCATCTATTTTTTCTTGAGTTCTATTTCATATCGTGCTATGTCTTCCTTAGTTGTGATTGAGTTCATTTACTGCTATGTCACCCCCATTCGAGGAGTATAAACTGTTTAGAGATATATTGTTAGATGTATGTTGACCTAGGATAGCGTTCTACCGCCAACACTGCAGCGTAGGCTGGATGTACCCACGTCTTGTGCCCTTACTCTAGGGTGTGGGTAGTGACACTCACCTCCTGCCGGGACAGGATCAGTCTGATCGCTGTCCTCCATATGCTCGGCGTCGGCTCTCCCCATGGAGCCGTCGACAGAAGGAATGCTTGACGCAGGAGGAATGCTGGACATGGGATCAGGAATGCTGGACGACGAGGAAGGAGTCGCCAACCTGCTGGAACTGTCCTGTCCCGGTAGTGGACCGGGAACAGAACGGTACACCAGCGTACTCGGAGATGAGGATGAGGGTACAAAATCTGCATCCCCAGCCAGAGGCAGACGGGACTGCCTAATATAATATCCTCCGCGTCTTCCTCCTCCTGGTCTAGTCATACCTGATAATAACATATGACAATAAAACAAATATACATATTTATATGATAGACATCACAGATTTTTGAAAAATCTCATAGTCACAGATAAAAGTGTCCCTAAAGTGTCACAGATTTATATGATAAAAGTGTCACTAAAGTGTCAAATATGATGATAAAACAAACGTATAGATTTAATCCTCTTTTGAAAATTCATCTAGTTCGTTTAGCTCATCTTCTTCTTCTTTTTTTTCTTCTTCCTCTTCTACATCTTCACTTTCATCTGCATCTTCCTCTTCAGATAATTCTACTTCTTCTACACAATTAGATGTGTAATGAGGAACTTTCGTCGTGTCCACTTCTATAATTTTTGTTACAAGAGGTAGTTCATCCTCCTGATAAGCTATATCGTCAACCTCAAAGGTATTTCTAGCTTTGGTCTTGCATACTGCCCACCAGTCCGACCTTGTTGTTCCCCGTTTAGGATAACTTTTGAAGTACACGAGCTGAGCCTGACTTGATAGGACAAATGGTTCATAGGCTTGATATCGATGCCGATAGTTTATATCTACAAGACCGTACTTGTCTACTTCCCAACCTTGACCTTCAATCGGATCGAACCAATTATACCTGAATAACACAATCTTAGCAGGCTCTATTCCATAACTATATGTCAGCTCCACAATCTCCCGTAGGATGCCATAGAAATTGTTGCCCGCATCAACATCTTTGTAGTTCGAAGATCTGATACACAAACAGCTGTTTTTGGTGGAATCGAGATCAACAAAGTTGTCCCTGATAGGGCAAGTTGTTGACTTGAACCTAAACCCATTAACACAGTAGCTTGGCCATATTTTTGCAGCATAAATTGGTCCTTTGGCTAGCGTTCTAATAGACTCATTCTCAAGTCTTGCGTATGGACGATCGACCTAAATACCACAAAAAAAATAATTAAGCTCATTCTCAAGTGCATATACAGAAAGGTAATTACAGAGTTCTCAAGTCTTACATATGTACTCAACCATAATGAAAAATAATACCTCATTTCTTGTTCGAGTTCTTCTTCTGTTATGTGTGGCCTACCTGACCTCACATCATCATTAAATATGCTGAAAACAACATCGTTCAATTAATGTAATAGTATAATAATCAACACTATTAAAATAATGTAGACATATTAATTACTTACCCCTCCAGCTTCTCTACTTCATCATCGTCGCAGTTGAGTAACACATACACCTGAGCAGCCCTTAGCTCATCATCGTTCAGATATCTCTTTTTCATTTTACCCGATGGCTTTCCTGGGGTATTGAATACCTTCACTATTGTATCATTACATTCATGATCTCCGTCGTCGTTTCTGGAAGCTCTCGTTCTATTAGTTGCAACATGAGGCTTGAAATACATCGAACAAAAGTTTGTAATCTCCTCGAGAACATAGGCTTCACAAATAAAACCCTCGACCCGTGCCTTATTTTTCACATTTCTTTTTAGGTGATTCAAATATCCCTCGAACGGGTACATCCATCGATATTGGACGGGTCCACCAACACGTACCTCATAGGATAGATGAATCGGCAAATGCTCCATAGAGTCGAAGAATCCAGGAGGAAACACCCTCTCTAGCTTGTAAGTGTTACCGCAATGTCCTTCTCTTGCTTTTCTAGACGATCAACGAGCAATTTCTTAGAACAAAGATCTCTGAAGAATATGCTAAGCTCCGTCAATGGATCCCAAACTGCCTGCGGTAAGAATTCCTGAAATACAATCAGAATTAACCTCTCCATGAATACGTGACAATCGTGGCTCTTCATACCCGTCAATTTATTTTCCTTTGGATCGACCCATCTTCTCAGATTTGACACATATCCGTCTAGAAATTTTAGGCCCTGAATCCACCGACAAAGTCTCACTTTATCCTCATTGTATAGTGAGAAAATTGACTTCGCCAGGAATTGTTTTCCATTCTCTTCTATCAAATGCAACGCAGGGCGTTTGCATATTTCTTCTAAGTCCAACCTGGCCTTGGGATTGTCTTTCGTTTTTTCCTTTACGTCCATCACAGTATTAATTATGTTATCAAACACTTTCTTCTCAATATGCATGACATCAAGATTATGTCTGATCAGATTGGTACTCCAATATGGTATATCCCAGAATATGCTCCTCTTTGTCCAGTTATGATCTCTACCAAATCTATTGCACTTGTACCCAGTTGTAGGATCTTCGATAGCACTTGGAAAATCTCTAACCTCCTTCCATATCAAGGCTCTGCACCACCTGGGCAGTGGATCACCCTTCTCTACAACGCGGGCACGAAATGCATTCATGTTCCATCTGAACGGATGATCTTTTGGCAGAAATTGTCGATGATAATCAAAGAAGTACGATTTTCCTCCGTGTTTCAAGCGAAAAGCCTTAGTATGGTCTATGCAATACGGACATAAGAGACGGCCATGAGTGCTCCATCCAGATAACATTCCATAGGACGAAAAGTCGTTGATGGTCCACATAAGGGTTGCCTTCATCTGAAAATTCTGCTTCCTGGAAATATCGTACGTGTTAGTTCCTACTTCCCATAACTGATTCAACTCATCTATCAAAGGCTGTAAGTACACATCAATGTTCCTCTTGGGATTGTTCGGACCAGGAATTATAACGGTTAGAAACATGTACTGAGTCTTCATGCACATCCAAGGCGGTAGGTTATACGGAGTGACAATCACAGGCCAGAACGAATACTGGGATCCCGAAAGACCAAAAGTAGTAAAACCGTCAGAAGATAGCCCCAACCTGACATTACGCAGATCTGAAGCAAAATCAGGATACACTCGATCAAAGTGCTTCCACGCTTCTCCATCGGATGGGTGATCCAACACTCCTTCAATCTGTTCTCGTATGTGCCAACTCATATTTTCGGCCGTCTCTTTCGCCATAAATAATCTTTGCAACCGCGACGTTAAAGACAAGTAGTGCATTGAATCGGTTGGTCTTCTTGCACTGGTAGACCTTCCTGTACTAGTTGTCTTATAGTGATCAGCACCAAAAAATCTGCAATATCTGCGTCATTGTCGTCTTTGTAGTACAGCATGCACCTATTGTGACAAGAATCGATTTTTTCGTATCCCATCCAGAGCGATCTCACCATCCTCTTAGTTCGATAGAAGTCTTTAGGTAACTTAGCACCCGCCGGCAAAATCTCTATAATCAACTCCAATACTCGGTTGTAGCATTCTTGCGACATGTTAAAATTTGATTTAATACTAAACAGTCTTGTAACCACCTCCAATGGTGAATGATCCTCACAACTAGGATACAATGGAGTCTTTGCATTCTCCAGCAACTCTATGAACTTTACAGCATCGACATTCGGTGCCTCCTCAGCTGCATCATGAACGAAACTAGGCCCCACAGCGTCGAAAACAATGTTCACACACCCGTCGTCGTATGCATGATTATCTGAAACAAAATTAGGTCCCGCATGCATATACGGCTCAACATAAGGCTCCGGCTCTGATGCTAAAGACACAAGTTCTCCGTGTGCGGTCCACTGATAGTAATTAGGCGTGAAACCCCTCGAGTACAAATGATATGTCACATCTACTTCTGGATAATATTTCACGTTATGACATTTCACACATGGACACTTAATTTTGGTACCGTCCATGTAATGAGGGAACACCTTAGCAAACTGCAGGAACTGCTCTAGTCCCGCAATGTATTAATCCCGCACACCACACATATCATCAGGACGACGATTGTACATCCATGAACGATTCTGCAAGTAGTAATTCATATCCATTTGGAAATAATTCTGCAAATATGGACACACATTATCCAATTGACACAAATTCGTATATTATGTCATATTATGGGACACACATTAGTAGCGGACAGTTACTAATAACCATGCTATATCACGCATAAGTTCTTGTGCATCCAACGTGTACACATACGCTAACGATTCTTACTGATGCCAATCTCATTCAGACACACTAGATTCGTTTCGATATCGCCAGGGTCAAGTTGAAAATTTTCTTAACATCAATTTTCAAGACTTGAATATAATGTCACCTACAACCGATATCTAAGATCCCATGACAATGTACTAGCTAATGATCTAACAATGTACTCCATCCCCGATCGGGTTTAAATTTTTATCCCCATTCCCGTCCCCGTTTAACAATGTACTCATGTATCCGAGCATAATAGTGGGTACAAGCACCTACCCTCTAAGCCTATTTGTTAGTACAATAGCCTTTCATGTCCTGATACCAACTTACCCACTCTGGTTCGAGCCCATACATAAACACCCATCTACTCTATGACTGTAAACCACTCCTTACTAATTGTCTGCTGCAAATATCTCAAATCAGATACTATCGTGTACTTTAAAACATTATGCATAAACCTACTCCAGTGCCTAATATCCTGAGGCTTAGCTAGATAGTTAAACCTTGGTAAACTAGTCAAATGGGTCCACTAGTCAACTTGATTTCATTATTCAATATCTAGGTCAACTATAGCTAAACCATGCCAAACCTCACAACCAGAACATTAACCAAGCTAAAACTATTCAAAATCCCCTATCAACTACAAATCTTATACATATCTTACTAGTACACGCTGATTTAGGATGACCCCTGCCTGCCTACTGGCTCTTGTACAAACTCATCTCACTCTTTGTAGCTGCTTCCTTTAGAAAACAGGGACATATACTATTTCTTGTACACAACTATACACCCACACCAATTTAAGCTCTTTCTTCATATATACAGATAATTAACATACACACACACATATACCTTACTCCCCCCTAACCTTACCACTAGTCCTTGCCTAAGAGCAGTGAGCATTGGCCTTCTCTTGCCTGCAGGGCTTCTCTGGTATCCCCCAACCTGTTGTATTGCATAAAAGGCATGGCAGACCCTACTACTGCTGCTCTCTCTTCTATATTCTTATTACACTAGCACCATTCTCACATTCTAAACATAGTGCACTAACCAAATCCTGTCATCCATTGCCTATCATGAACCATCCATTCCCATTCACTATACTCCACTATATATATATATATATATATATATACACACTTAGAACTTATGTATCTATCCAATTTTACATGCACATCTCAAGCCAAATGGCCAAGTGGCCGTAGCTAACCCTTCTCCTTATGACTAATTCCCTGCTCCTACTATTATAGGTTTTTTACTGACACTCTCATATGTTCACTCACTCACACAAGCATCCTTTCTATCACTCAAGCTCAGAATTACCAACTTCTTCTAACCTTATTCCCAAATTTCCTCTTTATCTCTCCAACACTCACACACGCATGAAAGGAGAAAGATCTGTCAAAGAGACAGTACATGGTTATTAAGTAGATCAGGAATAAGATCAAAATGCAAGAAGTGGATTCATACCAAGTACCCATGGTCTGCACAAAGTCTTGATAGTACAAGGTCAGGTCCCCAGGTACATTATCCCTAGCCAAAACCATCCAAATCTCATACTGAACTGTAAGGAGTAATCAGTACATGCTCTTGGTAGTTAAAACACTTAAATAAACTCAAGCCCCCAAATCTCATCACTAAACCTAAATCAAGATGGATAAACCCATTACATATATGGGTTAATAACTATTCCTAAGGCAAGGCAAGACAAGACAATCTAATACCTGAATGATATCAAGTGCCATCCCTACTCAAACATACACAATAGCTGTGT
>JANAVB010021798.1:6323120-6458120 GCA_029216955.1 Iris pallida
CGGGGGTTCCGCTGCCCGGTCAGAGGACAGGGGTCGAGGGGGCAGCGCCCCCCGTCAGGGGTTCGGGGGCAAAGCCTCCGAAAGGTATTCAGATTTCCAAATCTGTTTATCTTTGGACGACCGCCGTCAAGTGAAAAAGGCGTCTTCAAGTCTGCTCAAATATTTGAAGAAAGGCGTCATCAAAGGGCTCTTGGTTTTCCTATTTTATTAATGTATTTTTATATTTATTGAGTCTAGGAATACGATGTACACTGCATCGTACTGGCAAATAGGCTACCCAAGAAACGTTTTCAAAATATCCTTTCATTTTGAAAACAAGCCCACTTACAAAAGCCCAAACTACTTCCTAACAGTTTGACTTTTCAAAAAGCCCAAAAACCAGTTTGTAAAAACCTAACAGAACCCTAGCAGAACTCGGCCCGAATTCGGCCAGAGTTCGGCCAGAGTTCGGTTAGTGAACGTTGCTTTTTGAACTTGGTCTTCCTGCAGTTACGGATCCCAACAAGATTTTCTCATAGAGTTCTGCTCGAATTCTGTCCGAATTCTGTCATAATTCTGTCTTTAGAAAAACTATAAATAGAGAAGGATTTCGATCATTTCAACTCACTCATTCACTTTCATATCTCTTCTCTATAAGCCTACTACTTCTTCCAAAGTATTCTGAGCTATTCATTTTCAAATCCCATGCCAGTTACAATCCTCTAGTCGATTTGCCAGTGCGGTACGGTCTTGAAGTTTCAGAGTGGTTGTAATCAAAGGCTTGATTGAAGTTACACACTTCACAATTGAAGTTGGTCGAGTACTTCGGATCAAAGCTCGCGTTGTAGAAGTTGCAAGAACTTCGGATGAAAACTTGTGGTGATTTTCCATAGTGGATTCAACTGGAAGCTAGAGTTCTTCCAACTGGACTAGTCCTCACAAGAGAAAAACCAGTATACATCCTTGTGTTTGTGTTTGATCTCTACTCTCTACTTTTTATTTACTTATCTGTGATATATATTCTGTGATCTTGTTACTAATATTTTTTTTAAATAGTTAATTTCTGCTGCCTACTCTATTCACCCCCCTCTAGAGTATTGCGCTTTACAACTCGTTCCTACAATCGATCCTATAATTGGTATCAGAGCCAATGCTGCATCTAGAGGTATTATATTCTGATCCCAATTGTTCCTACAATTGGTATCAGAGCGGGTTCTCTTTATAAAGGTAATATATTCTGATCCCAATTGGTCCTACAATTGGTATCAGAGCAAGTGCTCCTTATAGAGATATTATTGCTTATATCAATTGCTCCTTCAATTGGTATCCTAGCAAGGAATCTATTATTTGGTTTAACATCCTTGGAGCAAATCCTCATTATCAGATCGGGTTATACAGGTAAAGCGAGGTAACACTGCTATTATATTCTTATTTATAACTGCTGTTACATAGATTACTATATCACATATGGCAAGTATGTACTTCATAACTGAAGAGCAATCCTCAAATAGACTCCCACTATTTGATGGAACAAACTATAGCTATTAGAAGACACGGATGAGCTTCTACTTGAAGTCTCTAGATTTTGACTTATGGTCAATTGTTATCACCGGCTACAAAAAGCCTACTATCACTTCTATTCTCACATCCTCTATAATCAACAAGCCTTATTATAGTTACACGGAAGAAGAAAAGAAGTTAGCTAGCCTTGATGCAAAAGCTATGTATATCTTTTATTGTGCTGTAGACACAAATGTATTTATTCTTATTAATACTTGCACAACATCTCATAAAATTTGGAAAGTTCTTGAAGCTACTTATGAGTGCAGGTATAAAAACAATGCTATCAACTCCAGAGAGAGAAGGATAGTCTTCTTAATGATGCAAATATGTACATGACGAGATTGGGATTTAAGGTACAACGTAATCCTTTATACGAAGAAGATCTTGCATGTGACAACTACAAGAAGATAGACCACATCCAAGAAGATTGTACTACTACAAGAAAGGAGAGTCACTACGAACAATCAAATGAAGGAAGATCATTGTCTCACAAGCACAGTAGCACGAGCATATGGTGTAAAAGTGAAGCAACAGATTCTGAAGAAGAAGAAGAAGAAGAGAGACCTCATCAAGCTGCAAATTTATGCTTAATGGTATTATCTAACGAGGTACAAAATAATTCTTTTTCTGAAGAGAGTGAATTTTCTTATGATGATTTATCTGATGCTTTCAGTGATCTGTTAGAGGAACACAAGAAAGTATTAGATAAATATAAGCAAGCTAGAAAGGATATTCTATCCTATAAGCGTGAGATTGAAAAGCTTACTTGCTTATTGAATGATGCTAGAAATAGTTCTCCTTCTGATAATTCTTCTGAGATTTCCACACTTGAGTTTAGATTGCATGAGGCACTTGATTGCATTGAGAAAAGCACTCAAGAAAATGCTAAGCTTAAGGAGGAATTAGAATCAGAAAAGAAGAAGTATTCTATTGCTTCATGTAGAATTGATGCTCTTTCTGCTAAGTATGATGAGATCTGTGCTAACTCTAAAAAGTTAGAGATTAGACTGGGAAAGCAGGTAGTACAACCTACAACTCAGTCTAATACAAGACACTTAGCACATCACAAAGTCACACACGACAGATCATCTAGCAAAGAAGCAAGCAAAGCTAAAACTTCATACAACCATGCTTTCTATTAATTACAAGTATCCATGTACATCATACCACACTACTGCACGTTCTCATACTGCTGCATATAGTACTAATGTTAATTCTTTCTGTCATTATTGTGGTATGAATGGACATGTTTCTAATCATTGTCAGATTAGAAAACTAGTTGATATGAACTTGTGCAAATGGGTTTCCAAAGCTAACAAATGTGGATCCAAGTATTGGATACCAAAGTCTTCACCTAATATTGCAGGTGAAGCTTCTCATATCAAATAGAACTATGGAACATGTTGGTGATTGCAAAGCTACAAAGGTCATCTTCAAGCAATTGCACCAACATAAGTGTGGTCACTAGAACCACTTCGGTAACATGCTTCCTAAATAGTTTTTAATATCTAGCATGTTCTTTTTGATGTCTTGATGCTAGCTCTCATTTATATCTTTTTAAGTGTTTATTATTTGAATCAATGTGAGACATAATCCTAGCATGACTAGCTGTTTAGCTTAAATGTTTAGTTCACACTATGTAGTATTTTATTAGTGTGACATATTTATCTATGTATGCTCTTTATTTTAGTTTTATCCGTGAAGCATGTATACCACTCTAGTCTATAGGAGCTTTTGTTTTTGGTTTATTTTTTTTACTCTTCGTCTTTAATATTTTTAATGGTCACTTCTTATTGATTTGTCTTTAACATATCGTATTTACTTTGATCAGTATTTTGTGAGTATGTATTTTTAGCACAAGTATTCTATTTACTTGAAAAGTATATACATATACTTTTATGTTAACCTTGTGCTTGCATAATATATTCACTATTGATTCTAATATTTTATTTTGATTAACTTCTTATGAATCAATTACATCTTTGTCTGATAAAGTTTATTTATGCATGTTTTTGATCTTATGACAATTTTTTTTTATGATTGTTAATGATACATGAATAATGCATTATCATTCATATATTGCTGATATGTTTCTTATATTTTTGTATAAATATCTTTATGGGATATATGAGTTAAGTTCAAGTTCTATATTATATTATTTTGAAAAGTAGTTTCAAACTTGTGCTTATCTCATACATCAGCTATTGATTACTTTGGACAAATTCATGTACTTCTCTTTATTAGCTTCTTCCTCAAAGCCTCTTTTAATGATGTATGTTTTTTTTGGCTTTTTGGTTGACATTTTGGGTACATGATATTTCTTTTATCTTGATCTTGATAAACCATTATTTTGGTATTTACTTCTTTTATATTTAGGGATTCTGGATTTCGACGATGTTCGATGATACTGCATGTATTCCTTTGAATCTAAGTTTTTAAGAGTAGAAATCATTTTGGGAATAAGCCAAAAGGGTCCTTCTGTCATACAGGTGTAAATAGCCTGAAGCGACACGGTGCACTAGTCTTCGGACTACCGCTAGCTGGGAACCGGCCCCTACAGCTAACCCGAAGTGATCAATACTTTATAGACTTAAGGTTTATTAAGGTGTACTTGCAACTATCGTCTAGTTCTAGATCTAAGGTACTGAACCCAGTCCCCTAGGTTCCAAAATACATCAACGTATATAGGTCTTACATTTTGATATACAAATGTTTTATATTTTATTGTTACCCAATGATTTTATAGCACTTATGGATAAATGTGATTCATACATCTTATACCGTATGCTACATTGTTCTAAGATTTTTAAGTCCATAGAATATAATTTTTTTGTTGCACTAATTCTTTTTAAATCTTCGGTTATTAAAGAAGAGATTTATTTTGAGTACAAGCCTACAAAAGGTCTGTCTGTCACCACGACTACGGTCGAAGCGAAGCGGTAGTTAAGTGTTCCCCGGTGAACCTCCGTTAGCTGGGACAGTACTTCTACAGCTAACCCAAGATTGATCAACGCTTTATAAACTAAAGGTTTATTTAGATCTAGTTGCAATTGTTAACTTTTGGATTTTTGATTTTAGATTTCACTACAACAAATAGGGCCTACAATAGAAGTTTTTCTATAGCGTTCAAGTGTCCCCGCTATAGAATGTTATCAACAATAGCGTTCTTTCTGCAATGCTATAAAAATATCTATCTATAGCATTTCCTGAATGCTGTAGAATATATATTGATGCCAATAATTTTTGCTGACTTTGGTTTTGGAGGCAAACCAAAATATTTCCCTCAAAACCAAAATTTGGGAGACACACAGTACAAAATTGAAATCCTCATTACTAAACCTAGCCTCTTCGTCTTTCCATTCTCTCTTCCGTGCCACTATTTCCTATCCGATATTTAGGTCAGCGGATTGGAGGAAATAGGTCATCTCCTCCTCTAAAAATCCCTCCTTTCAAATTTCCTCTCTCTCCTTCTCTGTGATCGGTCAGCCATAGGTAGGATTCTGCTCCTCTCCTCCTCCTCTAAGCCATCAGTAGGATTTTGCTCCTCTCGGTAGGATTCTTCTCCTCTCCTCCCTATAGTAAGCCATCGGTAGGGTTTTGCTCCTCCTCCTCCTCCTCTCCTCCTTCTCTAATATTTTTGTGTTTAACAGATGCCCCATGAAGTCCTTCCTCGTCCAGGAAGGAGATCCCACCGGCCAGGACCTACGGCACATCTCAAAACCCTAACCCTAATTTTTTTGGTTATTTTTCAGAAATTTTTGCAAATTTCTATTATTAGATGTTCGATAATTTGCCCCTTGCATACTAGTTGTAGCTATCCAGTTGAAGTAACAAGTAGAATTTTCTGTTTTACACTTTGCATCCTTCTGCTTCCAGATTGATTGTTTTCGTTGAGAGGATGTAAAATTGGTTTCTCCTAGAAAATTAGATTGGTTAATTAATTATTTGGTTCACAGGAAAATCACAAGAGTGGATATATCCTTAGAAACAAGTAATTTTCCAAATTTAACTTCTCAAGATGTTATTAGCATTTTAGCCAACGGAACAATCTGGAAACTGACCTTTTTTCATGGAAAAACAATTGTATCCATCTTTTCTGTTTGTAGAGTTCCTTATGTCTATATTCTTTTTTCATCCGTTTATTAACGTGAATATGTGGTATCCAAACGGATGATTGGCGATGTGGAAGGAAATCAAGATTCATAAACAAAAATGTGGCGGGACCACATGATATTGGTTACTCTCTTCCTCTTTCTCTCTTTTCCATTTTTTCTCACAACTTTCAACCTGCTTTTGATTTTCAAATCTTGGCAAATAATTAGAAATTCTACTACAAACAATCTTTTAAAAATATTTTCATATAGACATTTTCTAGCACTCATCTGTTAAGTTGTGCAAATAGATGAAACTTACCTATTGGATGCAATTCATATTCAACGACATATCATTGACTAGTGTTAGAAGACTTGTTTATCCTTTCTCATCTTCTACTTGATTGTGATTTTAGTTGGTAAATGGTCCCTTCAATATTTTATGAAATTGCCATGTGCAGTCTACATGGACTGGGCCATTCACAACCTCCAGTGCTCCTGTTAGCACACCAGCTGTATCTGTAACTCCTTTGCCATTATCTACTACATCTGCTGTTCCTTTAACCTGCAACTGGACAGAGCACACCTCTCCTCAAGGATTTAAGTACTACTATAATAGTGTTACACAGGAAAGTAAGGTGAGACTGCTGTATTGCCTTTTGTTCTGATATTGCACTTTTTCTTTGTTGAATCAAATGTCTGAATCAATTCTTTCTTTTCCAGTGGGAAAAACCCAAAGAACTTTTAATTTTTGAGCAACAGCAGCAGCAAAAACTTGCTGTCCAGTAGCTTCAATCATCGGCTCAGACTACCTCACATTCACAGGTTCAAAGTTAAGATGTTTCTCTATTTGCTTTCAACTGGTATGATTCAATTTTAAATCCTACATCCATTTATTAAACTGAAACAAAACATCCAAGAAATGTGTTCACAATTCATATTGTTCAAGCATCGTGTTATTTTCTTGTCATTATTATTTTGTTTTCTTGTAAGTTTTGAATGACAGTGACATGAAAGCCACCTTCTCAGGACCCTTAAAAGTATCTGTCCATTAAAATCATATAATTACATGGGTAGAATAGCTCGTCAGAATTGCCCTTGCTCAAATATGGAAAATGAAATCAAAGTTTCATGCATTCAAATATCTTTCTAATTTCTATAATGTTGAAATATTTCTTTGTACAATTTTGAGATGGGCAGTGTTTGGTCTGTCTGGATAAATTTAACCTGTTTAGTATAATTTATAGATGCGATCAGAGGTTCTCACCAGTTTTTCTACTTTCAGGACTTCAATTATGCACAGCTACAGGCAGAAACAAATGGTGGAAAAATGCTATGGACATATTGACTTCAATTATGCACAGCTACATATTGACTTTTATTCCTCCCCAGGCAGAGTCGGTGACTCAAATATGGCTAGAAAAATTCAAAATCATGAATACATGGACATCGAGAACCCGCGCAAGTACGATGTTTAGAGCCAGAAACAAATGGTGGAAACATTTTACTCATTTGAAGTTGTAATTGAACATTCTGTTCTTGACTCTGTTACTAATGAGGTTTAAGCTTTTCCATACTCTATTTATTTTTGGAATCACATGTTAATTATTAATACTCTTTAGCCATCTCTATATACTTTGTGCATGACTAAATTCTCCATGTATCGACCTGTGATCATGCTTTGCGATACTTTATTCATTTTTTAGCCATCTTTATATAGTTTGCATGGTCAAGTTCTCTCAACTTTTGACTTGGGATGAGAACTTTTTGATACTTTTATTTTCAGAATCCAACTGTCATTCCTCTTTGGAGTCCTTGTTGAGATAAGTACTTAACTGGCCTAATGGATTTTTGTCCGAACATATCCTTGTCTTATGGATTTTTGTCGTTTAGTTAATTTGATGTTCGTCCCTGTTAAACATCCGTATTTTGATATCTTGAAGCCAATGTTCAGCAGGTTCCTAATAATCATATTTATTTTCGGTTTCCTTCCAGGACCTTCACCCTACAACAAAATACCATGATGCAGCTCTAGCAGTTGATGGTTGTGCAACTACAATAATCTATATCAAGCAAGTTCGAGCAAAGTGTGGATGTGCCACTCACCCCAGAAGCATTGCTGAACGGGTTGGTTTATACTTGATTATATCTTTAAGATGTAATGCGACTTAGATTGATACCAATGACATGATTATGCATTTATCATCTATATGTATTATTAACCATATGTATGTCTCCAACTTTAATTTGACCTACAAGATTCAGATTGAGCATTTTTATTTGTTGTTTCTTTTTGTACCACAGGCAAGGAGAACAAGAATCAGTGACAAGTTGAGGAAGTTGCAGGAACTTGTACCTAACATGGACATGGTAAGCGAGGAACTACAATGTAATCTCTATAAAGATGCATTTTGCGCTGAACTTCAACTTCAACTTACACATGTACTGTCTTCATTCTTGTTATACATGTGTATTCTTTTGGATGACCACAATTCTTAGGATGAGATTACTAGAGAGAATAAAAGTCAATATTTATAGACGATTCATTTGTTTGGAGTGTTTTAGTAGCCTGGTAGAGAGCTTATAAGTGTACCCAGAGGGCTTTCAAGTGCTACCACAGGGCGGTGAATTTGAATCCCAATGATTCAGAAGTTGGGGGTGAGTGATGAGGGATTTACTTATTCAAAATTTAAGCTAAATGCGTTATAATTTTAGGTTTATATATGTTATTGAGCTAAAATTTTGATTATTGAGCTATTATTTCATGATATTTTTCTTAGTACTATGCTACTCTGCTACAATGTTGTGCTAGTTCCTTATAGCACTGCTATAATGTTGTGCTTATTCCCTATACAACACAGTTATTGTGTTGTTTAACTTCTAGAATACTGGTTATTCTAATGAGATCACTTGTTATTATATTGCTCATATTTCCGAGTAGTATATATTCATGTTCAATGCTCTTCATGTGATTGTTTTCATCTAGAGTGATATGCTCATTTTAGTATTCAACTTTCTATAAGAAAATGATGGGTTTTTCCCTCTTTTTTTTCCTTTACTGCTAGTAATCAGGCTAAATAGACCCTACAATATATTAGAAATATTGGAAAGACATCGATTTTCTAAACAAAAAGATAAGGCTTGGTTTCTCAGAATACCCATGCTTGGGTTAGATATTCATTGATGCAGTAGCAATAGTTTCTAATTCAACTATATTTTCTTCCTTCTTTCTCAATTTCAGATATTTTGAACTAGATGTATGACAACATATTTTAATAGGGTTTTGTTTGGTGGACAAATATTTCCTTTTTCTTGTGGGTTTGTCATCCCAGGTTGTGCTCTTTTGTTGATTTATAGGAGGTCAAACTTATTACCTTTTCATTAAACCTTTCTAATAAATTTTAATTTATGTGGTTGTCTGCTTTCATCATCTCATCTTTTATCTGATTTGATATATAGAATTTATTGTAGCCAATGGGACAAGAGGAGATAACCCATAGTTAGGTCCTTTTATCATTTCAGTTTGGAAATAATATGATTAATATTCACACTGCAAGTGTTGTTTGATAAGCCCCTGATCAACACAGGGTCTTTGAAAATTAGGTCCTTTGATAAGACCCTGATCAACCATGTTGAGCCAATATGGAAGAGAATTGAATTTCCTGATTCAAATAGTGATCAAAGATGGAGCTGTAAATAAGTTGTGAATTTAGTGACCAAAAGTTTAACAAGTAGAAACTGAAGTTACACTGTCGTTTGAAGTTACAAACCTGGGCTCAGTCTCACCGAAGGACAGCAGAACAACTAGAAAATAAGAACCTGTTTGCCTCCCTTAATTTACTACCAAACATTTGATTGCCTAGATATATTTTTCTTATTTTTTATATCATAATGTGTTTTCTTCTCAATTTTGTGTAGGTTGGCGTATATATTTTTGATGGTTGTGGATAGCTGCTAGAAGGAAAGAGGCGATCGAGCTATTTTTTGGCCTACAGATATTTGTAAATGGAATAGTTTATTTTGGACTACAGATACTTTGTAAATGGAATGGTTTATTTTGGCGTACAACTACTTTTTCTACATCTTGAATGTTTTAATGACTACTACTTTTTGTATATCTTGAATGTTGTAATGAAACATTTCATTTTTTAGCAAATCTTTACTATATCTTCATTGATCGAAATACAAGTTGCGATTGAAATTGTTTGCGATTATTGTTATTTATATGTGATACAAAACAGGTTATGAAATATGAAATTCTGTAGCAGGTTTATAGCACTCAAAACGTCTAAATTGCTGCTACCACGATAGCATATGATGAACGCTATAATAAATCAAACCATTCATCAAACGCTATAAATCATCCACATCATTCACAAACGCTATAAAAAATCTACATCATTCATAAACGCTATAAGTAATCCACAGCACTCACGAACGCTATAAACCATCTACAGCGTTCTAGAATGCTATAAAGTATTTACAACATTCATAAACACTATAAACCATCAAAAGCATACACGAACGCTATAAACCTTCTACAGCATTCATGAACGCTATAATGTTATAGCGTTCACATGTCTGGACATACTATAGCGTGGGCGATCATAGCAGACAGAATATGCTATAGAAGGCTTTCTATAGCGTTCTGCTCATGCTATTGTAGGCCATATTTGTTGTAGTGTTTGATGGATAATATTCTCTCTTTATATTTTCACAAAAGGTAGCATATGTTGATCTATTGTCGATTGTGAGATTCTATAGCATAGATCAATTTATGTCATCTTTTGACTTATACGATTATTCATCATGCTAATTTGAAATATCATTTGATTGTTTTATTTTTAAATGTTCATTTAATGGATATTTCTTCTTTTGTCTAAAGATGATTGTTTTTCGTATTACTCATTGAATATTATGGTATTGGGATTTCATCTTTAGCTTGTGTAATATTTGTAATATTCATGTTCTTGAGCTTTATATTATTATCTTCTTATTCAAGTTACTGTCTACAACAGTAACTCTTTGCAGGGGAGAAGTCATGCATATTGAATGTCTCTCTCTCAAAGCGTTTCTTTTCTTTAAACCTTACGGTTGTCAGTGGACACCGTGCTAAGGCTTTAAAAGGGAAGAAATGAACTTTTATAAGAAGACCTAATATTTTTGGATTAATTTTCTACTTTTGAAAATATGTCTCTGAATTTTATTTTAAATTTTTTGTCAATATTATTATTTTTGGATAAAGCCATGTAAAGGTGAAGCAGTTAATTGTTTCAAATCAATTATCCCCTTGACATGCCATATATCTAGAATACACTTTTCTTTGGACATTTATCTAGTTATGTTTATTTGTTCAAATGAATTTATTTATGATTTATGGATTTTTTTATTGAAATTGTTTCCGTTATTCGAATCGCCAGCTTTCTGTCTGAGGACTAAAAGGACGCATTTGAACACTTACTAAGACAGATTTTCGTAATAAATTCCATATTTTTAAAAAAAAGCTTTTTTGATTTCTTTTTGATTTATTGAATCTGTCCGGTACTCAAATGTTATTATTAAAGACAGTTTTCAAAATCTTTTATTGTCTTGAAATATTTCTTTTATATATATATATATATTTTTTTTTTTTTTTTTTTTTTCTTTTATATATATATATATATATATATATATATATATATATATATTGGAGATATATTTTGTTTGTTCATCTTTAAGCATTTATTCATTGGATATTTCTTTTATTTGCCTAAAGATGATACTTGTTTTGAGTTTGGAATTTTATATGCATTTGATCAAAGGAAAGAAAAGATGTATATCTTGGATATTTAGATCTTTTGATTATTTATTTTATCTATTTTATGTATATAAATTATTTTTGAACTATATACGCATATTTTAAGGGGGAGCAAAATTAATTGTTTCAAATCTTTTATGCCCTTAATATGTGGTATACCTAGTTCATCATGGACATATATTATTTTACTTAAAATATCTTGTTGAGTTGTTCATATTTGGATTTGTATTTTATACGAGAATATATGATTATTATTATTTTTAATTATCTCGTTTTATTTGAGTTTCTAAAAGTTATCATGCCAAAATTAATTTAATTTATTGATAATCCTTTTGAATTTAAACTGATTTGGCATTTCTTATTGAGATTTTATCTTAAAGTTCATGATTATCTTATTTAGACTGATCATACTTTGCGAGGGAGCATTCAAGTCGACTGAATTTCTCCTTCTCAAGTATTTTGTCTTTATTACCTTCATGTTTATCTAATGGATATACATATATCATGCTAAGGTAATTGAATTCAAATGCATGAACTTTGGTATAGGTTTTGCATAGATTCTTGTATACTTATTTTGATCTCTTTTCGATGATTATACTATTTATGGAATTGATTTACTAATTTGTATGGTCAAATTATGAATCATATTTTTTTGTTATCATTGTTAAAAGTCTCATTATATTTTTTAATTTTTTTTAATACTAGATCTACGAATTTCTATTCCTTATGATTTATTTATGACCAATGATTGATTCCTACTATATTGATAGATTTTTTTGGTCAAATGACATTCAAAACATATTTCATTTTTGGTTTTTTAGTTGGTAAACTATATATTTATTGATTTTAATGTTTTTAAGTTTAACCAACTATTTTTGACAAGTTTTTTTTTCTACTTTAGTTATGCAATTTTTCTAAACTTGTCGTTACACTGTTCTCCTAATCAATGATCATGATTATTTATGCTTTCCTCCTTTACTTATGCTTGAGTTCATTTTAGCTCTAATTACGGGGGAGCTTATTTTTGATCATGTCAAAGGGGGAGAAATAAGTTTAAGTCAGCACACAATATTCTAGTATTATGTGTTTATTAGTGATACATGCATCTATTGTATATATATTAAACTTAAAGGATTTGCCATAATCAAAAAGGGGGAGATTGTTAGCCCAATAATTATATCATATTTTTGAATATGGCTAATCAATTAAGTTTAACATATCGACGTCACTAATATTCATGTAATTACTATTATGTTGCTACTTAAACTTAGCATTGTCCTAATATTAGCATTGTCCTAAATGTTCTATATCATATTGCTATGCTTGTATCATATCGATTTCGTTTTTCTAACATGTATTTGTAGACATGCTGGAAGCATGATCAAGCTTTGTCAAACCAGGACATATGCAATAGAGAATTATTGATGGGCCAAAGACGGCGTTATACAAGAAGATTTCTCTGAACCGCCTAACGACCTATGCGGGACCTCGTATCGGGGGTTCCGCTGCCTGGTCAGCGGACATGGGTCGAGGGGGCAGCGCCCCCCGTCAGAGGTTCGGGGGCAAATCCCCCGAAAGGTATTCAGATTTCCAAATCTGTTTATCTTTGGACGACCGCCGTCAAGTGAAAAAGACGTCTTCAAGTCTGCTCAAATATTTGAAGAAAGGCGTCATCAAAGGGCTCTTGGTTTTCCTATTTTATTAATATATTTTTTATATTTATTGAGTCTAGGAATACGATGTACACTACATCGTACTGGCAAATAGGCTACCCAAGAAAAGTTTTCAAAATACCCTTTCATTTTGAAAACAAGCCCACTTACAAAAGTCCAAACTACTTCCTAACTATTTGACTTTTCAAAAAGCCCAAAAACCAGTTTGTAAAAACCTAACAGAACCCTAGCAGAACTCGGCCCGAATTCGGACAGAGTTCGGCCAGAGTTCGGTTAGTGAACGTTGCTTTTTGAACTTGGTCTTCCTGCAGTTACAGATTCCAATGAGATTTTCTCATAGAGTTCTGCCCGAATTCTGTCCGAATTCTGTCATAATTCTGTCTTTGGAAAAACTATAAATAGAGAAGGATTTCGATCATTTCAACTCACTCATTCACTTTTATATCTCTTCTCTATAAGCCTACTACTTCTTCCAAAGTATTCTGAGCTATTCATTTTCAAATCTCAAGCCAGTTACAATCCTCTAGTCGATTTGCCAGTGCGGTACGGTCTAGAAGTTTCAGAGTAGTTGTAATCAGACGCTTGATTGAAGTTACACACTTCACAATTGAAGTTGGTCGAGTACTTCGGATCAAAGCTCGCGTTGTAGAAGTTGCAAGAACTTCGGATGAAAAATTGTGGTGATTTTCCATAGTGGATTCAACTGGAAGCTAGAGTTCTTCCGACTGGACTAGTCCTCACAAGAGAAAAACCAGTATACATCCTTGTGTTTGCGTTTGCTCTCTACTCTCTACTTTTTATTTACTTATCTGTGATATATATTATGTGATCTTGTTACTAACATTTTTTTTAAATAGTTAATTTCCGCTGCCTACTCTATTCACCCCCCTCTAGAGTATTGTGCTTTACAACTCGTTCATACAATCGATCCTACACACAGTACTAGCATTGTATCTGTTTGCAAAAACAAAAGTTCTTTTATTTCATAAACTTTGTAAGAAGATTACAATTGAATTCTGGGAAAGTACAACTATAGGAATCTGATCTGAAGACGATCGCTTTATCCCTTGGACGATGTGAACTGTGAAGACGATAGCCTCTGAAGAATGCAGCAGCACTTTGGCAAGAACTCCTGATTTCTCTGATGATCTTGACTGATATGATCCTTTTCAATGAAGGACTTTGAAACTCTATTTATAGAGTTCTGGAAAATAACTAATTAGTAGTTATTTCTGGATTGTGCAGACTGGATTGCGCAAGAAGCGAACTGCGCTGGCATTTATTCGATCGTGGCTCAACTGTATTAGATGCGTGGCATTATTTGATTGAAATGCGTATGGTCGTGTACAGACGGTTTCCACGTGGTGAGCAATTGATGGCATGTAGGCCACGTGTAAAATATCAGTTATCTTGATGGATTGTGCTGCTTGAACTGCGCTAGCATCAGACTGCGCTGGGATCGAACTGCGCTGAAGAGGATCTGACAGACTGCGCCTCGGTTGGGCTGGCAGACTGTGCTGGGAGTTGACAGTTGGACCGCACTGACAGATGTCCTAGGATGCGGTGCGGCTCGAGAAACGAACAGACTCCTCGCTTTTCGGGCTGTCAGTTGTCAGAAGATCTGATTTTGTATCAGGTAATGATGATGTTGCCACGTCAGCATTGCGTGCTTGGATGTTAGCGCGGTTCGGCTTCGCGTAGTTGATTTGTTGCGTAGTCTGTCTCCTGCGCAGTTCATTTGCAATGTGTGCAATTTGATTTTTATTACTTTTTTGATGGGTGCAACTTGATTTTTAGGACCTACAAGACCCCCTTCAAAGTTTTCAAAATTTAAAAATATTCAAAGTTTCGAAATACTTTGCATTTCAAATTTAAAATCAAGTTGCGCAAGTGGCGCTCTGACTGCGCGTTTGGAGGAATCAGCTCCGACTTATGTGGCACAATCTGAGGTGACTGTTGTACTTCTGAAAACTATAAATAGTTTTCATTCTCATTCTGTCAAGCTTTACTTGCTTTCGATTTTCAGAAGAGATAAAAGATTCCTTCCTACTCCGACTTCCTTCTTCTTCTTCCCGCCGTCGATTGCAATGGCACCCAAGCGAACTGCAACAGAGAAAGGCAAGGCTCCAGCTGAGTCTTCGACTCGGGTTGTGCCCTGAATCTCTCGTCATGAAGTTGGCCACCCAGCACTGCAAGGTAGATGACAAACTCGATCGAAAACCCTTTTTAGGGTTCTTGACATTTTCGAACCCTCATACCTCTCTCTTTTTAGAGATCGATGGTATTGCGCTGCCCTGTTTAGGGTTTTAGTTGCACACACACAATAGTTTTTCATTTTTATGAAAACTATCTTCTTGCACAATCGGTTGGAAAGCGCTGGCAGATGTTCAGCGCAATCCATCGATTTGCGCAAGTCAGTTGAGCCAGCGCAAACTGATGGCTTGCACAAGCGAGTTAGCGCAACCTATGCCTTGCGCAAGTGGGTTAGCGCAACCTGATGTCTTGTGCAAGTGGATGTGTTTGCGCAATTGGATACTTTGCGCATGTGGGTTGTATTGGCACAATCTGATGCTTTGCACATAGCGCAATTTGATGAACTCTTTTCAAAGAGACTTTATGATTTTGCATGTACTGATCTTTATCTCTTTATTTGATGTAGTTAACCTCAGGAAAGACCCAGAATATGAGGTCTTTGCAGGATCTTTGGCGGAACCTGAGTTCAAGGAGGATCTTTTCCATGTGACATATCCTCAATATGCCTTACCGTCATCTCGACAAGCCATCTTGATGGCACAAGTTAATAAAACTCTGCTGTGTTTAATGAACGGACAGCCACTCCAAACTACAGATATGGTTACTCATAAGAAGCCGCTATTCTTGTTTGGTGAGGCTTTCGGCAAGAACTCCCAACCTAGACCCCGTATGGAGCAAAGACTTTTTCAAAGTGGCGAGAAGATGATACTTTTACCGGAGATTTCCAGATGCCTTCCCCTGTCTCGCTATGCTTTTGCGAGCTATCCTAGAAGGATGGAATGGGTTATAACTCCACTCCAACAAGCTCGAACGGGGAACATCTGCGTAAAGAAGGGGCCGAACAGCAAAGACATGTTCTACAGTTCCTCGAAGAGTCACAGCTCCCTACTCAGAGGACTGAAACCTGGGTGCATTCCACAAGAAAACTCTTCCCTGCTACTACCGGTCAGAACACCGATATTCACAAACGAGTTTGTGAAGGTTGAGGGAAGATATCCAGACCAAGATATTCGATTGACTGGTCTCGTGAATCCAGATAACAAGAGGTGGAGCTGCATAGCCAATTGGATATTGGCTCAATTTGAAGACCGGCTCAAGGAGATTGAGCTATACCAAGCGGTATATGCTACCGTTTATGGTTTCCTGCCTAATCCGCATCTCTTCCTTGCATTGGCAGAGAGATACAATTACAGAATAGGGACTTTTATGACACCCTGCAGAGAGATCGGATTGGCTTTACATGAGATGAAGTACATCTCCAGCTTGCCCATGGAGGATATCACCTACGAAGAATTTGTCCCGACCAATGATGAGTTGGACAAATTACGTCAAGAGAATGCCGACATGGTGGCCGTCTTCGAAGAGCTGCTATGCCACTATAAGATCTGTTTCTTGTACTACAAGTGTGGTACATCCGGCACCTGCTACTCAACAAAATGGTTGTCGTATCTCTTTCTCGACCATATCATTGAGAAAAAGACAAAGGAGCATGATAACTGTCAACCCTCCTTCTTCAGACCACTTAGCCACAGCGAAGTGATAGGGTTGATGGAGGAGAACAAGGATATGGATATCAAGATCGAAGATGATCTTCAATATCCCCCTCTTAAGAAAAATGATATTATTGAGAGTTATATAAGGATAGGCTATAGGCCCATGTCGAAGGAGGCCCAGTTGGCGGGTTTCCTCACTTATTGGCTCCGAAGATACGTCGTTCCTGGAGCCAGCACCGTCGATCGCTTTCATCGTGGCATGCTATTTGCTGCCGTCCGCTTAGTCTTTGGCTACCGGATGGATCTATTGTCAGCGATGACTTGCAGAGTAAATGCTGGCCTTCGCATTTTTGTTGATCAAATGCTTCGAGAAAAGGGTGAGAAAGGAAGCTTTCCCCGGCTGGAGCTACCATACACTTATCTGTTCGGATGGCTGCTTTTGCACTATCCTTCACTGATGAACCCTGATATGGGAGCAGTGAGCGGCAGCTTCTTGATGAGATTCTCCAAAAGCAAGTGGATATATACCACTTTAGGAGATTACAGACGCGCTCTGAATCTTCGAAAGGGATGGAACTTCTATTGTGTTCCCCCTCCGGCTGGCTACGAGCATATGTCCACCAATCTTGTCGACTCTGGGAGAGCACAGCCTCTTGGCCATACAATTTTCAACTGGTTGAAGACGATCCGGCCATCTCACTTAGTGTACCGATTTGAAGATAAGTGCTATCTGGAGCCTTATCTCCCGAGCCGATTTGCACGCCAATTCGCTATGACCAATTCTACGTAGACAACGCCATAACGTGCCTACAAGGAAGAGGTTATCTGATCGATGGAGCTCGGGTTTGGGCTTACTATAATGCTCGGGACACGAGGACGATGTTCTCGATGCCGCTAAAGAGCGATCACGGTCCTCGTATGCTATATACATATTCGCTCTTCTACACATCGACGAATACTTTTGCGGAGAACTTTAGTCTGGTAGACAGTTTTGCGACTGCGGCCCGATTAAAGAAGGGAGCATCTGTTGTGGTGGCTCCTGGAAATGATGAAGAAGATGAGTCAGTTGATGTACCGTTGGAAGCTTCAAGGGAAGCCAACTTCCCTGAAGAAGTCAACGAGCCACTGCGCGTTTCCTTGAAGGTCGTCAGATCTCCTATCAAGGAAAGGAAGAAAAGGAAGGCGGAAGGACCTTCTTCTCCAATTGCTAAGAGGAAGATTGTCTTAGAATCTTCAGAAAGGGTCACTACCCGGTCGCAATCTCGGCAGCATGCTGAGTCGACTCAAAGAGAAGAGGCGACAACTCCGACATCTCTTCAAAGGAAAATATATGTTGTAGATGTAGAGAGTCCGGAGAGACCTCTACGCAGAAAGAAGATAGTTTTCAGGAGGAAAGTGGCCACTTCTCCAAGACCTATCTTGTCATCGGTCGTGACCAGTACTGTTGCCGGAGTCATGATGTCATCCCCTACACCTGCCATTGAACCCAGACAGGAAGCCTTCAGTCCGGAGAGAAGGGACGAGGTTGTAGAGACCAGGGAAGATATAGCGGAGACAGCAGATGAAGCTGCGAAGCCAAATGAACCAGAAACAGAAACCGTCCACCTTCCGGCTTCTCCTCGATCACTACGTGCCGAAGAAGATAAGTTAATGATTGAGGCACTGGACGATTGTGACTTTGGCTTCCACGGTGATGCAGATCCAGTTGCTGCAACTGATAGTGAAAGAGCACGTGAAGAGAGTATAAGTGATGAAGATACATCAGCAGAGACTGTTGATGACACTCAAAATCTAGAAAAAAGATGTTGATGTACATGCATCACCAGAGAAGAATGCGGTTAAAGAAGTAGCACCAGAGGGAGCTACTGTCACCCATCAAGGAGGTATTGGTATTGACTAATATTAATACCCTTCTTTTATGGATTAAATGGCTGACATCTTAATTTTTATCCATACAAAAATTCAACTTTCTCCGATTCCTCCAACATGCACTGATATAGTGCCAATAAAGGAGATAGCCAGCAGTAGCCGTCACTTATCAGGCATTTCTGAAGCAGGTAGTAGCCAGGCAGTAATGTCTGAAGCTACTTCTGCGAGGCTACAACCCATATCAGCAGATGACAAACTTGTCACTGGTCCCAGCAATGGTAAGATTACCCTTACTTTTGATCCTTCTCGATATTTGCTAATGACAGCAAGCTGATAGGGTTTATCTGATTTTGCAGAGGAATATCTGGGAGGAGCAACCAGCTCTACCATGGCTCCCTTTCTAAATTAAAGAGACTACAGTTCATGCTACTGAGCTTTCGTCTGTGCAAGCACCTGCTGCTTCAACGTCCATGGGAGTAGCTGCTACCCCTGGTGCTATAGCTACTAACAGATTCATTATCGGCTCCTTCACCAACCATTTCTTCAATTCACTAGGACCTTTAATAGAAAGGGTAATGGAGAAGGAAGAGATTGGTTTTATCACTGTTAGAGGTCCAACCTCTTATCTGATCGCTGCCATCCGAAGTCAAGGTGATGAAGCGCAAGCTGCTTACCTTGAACACATACTGGATGAGTTGGAAGAATCAGTTAAGATCTACAAAGATCTCAATCGAGGAGAGGTAGAGTCCTTGGTACATGATGAGTTTGAGAGGATGTCTCGAGAGGCTGCAGCTACAAAAGCTGATTTCTAGGTTTTCTTGGATACTTTTGTTGCCAAATCTTCAGAGTATAACTCTCAGATGGAAATAATAGCATCTGCTGCTCGGGAGAAGGAAAAGAAAGTTGCTGAGCTGAAAGCAGAGTTCGATCGACTTCAAGAAGAGTTGAAAATTGTTCAACATGCTCTGGAAGAAGAGACTACTCAACATCAAGCTGCAGTCCAGCAACTGGACATTCTGACCCACGAAAGAGATGAGTATGTCAGGACTCATCAAGCTGAAATCTTCCGTCGACTAGTAACCTTACCGACTTTTGATGAAAATTTTGGTATGGAGGAAGCTAGAAGGCGAGTGATAGATTCTAGGGAGGAGCGACTTCAGACTTTAAAGCAGCAGATGACTAGTTTGATGACTCCACCAGCTGAATAGGAAGACTTTTTGTATCTTCTATTTTGTGACATGTAATTTTCTAATGTCTTTTAATTTTGATCAAATAAAAAGACATTCTCTTTGTGGCTCTATTATTTATTGAATATCTCATTCGGATATATTTCTTGATTTAGAAAATAATTATATTCATTATATCTACTCAGAGGTAATGTGGACATGGCAGAATATAATTTGTTGAATATCATTATTTCAGTAGACAACTTAATCAAAGATGACAAGTTGCTGATATGAATGAACGGATAAATCGTCCAAATGCATGAACAAAAATAAATCATTGGAATGAACGGATGAACCGTCAGAGGAACTGAATGAATGGATGAACGGGTGAACCGTCAGATGAATGGATGAACGGGTGAACCGTCGGATGAATGAGTGAACGGGTGAACCGTCAGATGAATGTAATGAATGGGTGAACCGTCAGATGAATGTAATGAACGGGCGAACCGTCGGATGAATGTAGTGAACGGGCGAATCGTCGAATGAATGTGTCGCTTCGTTGTTCCACGAATCTCTGTCTATAAATAGAACAGAAAATTAGATGGAATTATCACTTTCACTTTTCAAAATAAAGATGTCGTCTGGAGATGCATCCAAGAAGACTGAGATCACCCCGAAGGTTGAAGCGGGCACTGAAGAACGTCCTGCCGAACCGACTTAGCCAAAGCAGACGGAGGCAGGTGAAAGTTCGTCTGTACCCCAGCCACCGCGGGATATCCTGGATTTCCTACTTGAACCAGGGAAGTCTGAAGAAGAAGAGGCCATGAGGATGGCTGCTTGCAAGTTCCTGGTGGCTTCGAGCAAGGATGTTCTCGGCTCTTTTGCTGACTTTATTTTTGAGAAGGACGGTAGTGGTCCTCGTCCCATCTTCAAGAAGGACGATAGTGATTCTCGTCCATGATATCTTGTAACACCATTTATGATAAAATAAAATAAAATTTTATTTATGAACTGTTTTGTCATATTTACAAGAAATTCCTTTTACAATCATACATAGTATTTTTTAAAGAATTTGCCATTGATAGGCATCATAGCAACTCGACCGTCCACCTCTGAGAGTTGATAGGCTCCATTTGAAAAGACTTTGCTCACGATATATGGACCTTTCCATTTCGTATCGAACTTGCCTTTGCTCATATGAGTCATAGTCATGGGACTTCTGACTGTTAGAACGAGCTCTCCTTTCTGAAAGGCTCTGACTTTAACTTTGCGATTGAAAGTCTTCGAGATGCGGGCTTGGTATAATTTAATATGCTTTTGAGCCAATAGCCACTTCTCGTCAAGCGCCTCCAATTCCTGAAGTCGAAGAATATCGTTGTTTTTGGTTGTCAGCTCATTAGCGATGGCAATCCTTAAGGACGAAATTTAAAGTTCCAGGGGTAGAACTGCTTCACAGCCATACACTAAAGAGAAAGGTGTACAGCCTGTAGGGTTACGGACCGTAGTACGATAGGCCCAAAGACATTCTCCAAGCTTCTCACTCCAATTCCGTTTGTTGGTAGATACAAACTTCTTAAGGAGCTTGATGATAGTTTTGTTGAAGGCTTCAGCCAAGCCATTAGCAGCAGGCTTGTAGGCTGTCGAAGCGACATTGTCAATCCGGTGATCATCGCAGAATCTTGTAAACTTCTGGCTGATAAATTGAGGTCCATTGTCATGAATGATTCGTCGAGGTACACCAAATCTATAAATGACATGATGTTTGACAAAGTTGATGACACTGCTGGTTTTGACTTCTGTCAAAGGTATAGCTTCGGCCCATTTAAAAAAGTAGTCCGTTATAGCTAGTATAAACCGATGTCCCTTAGAAGAATGAGGATTGATGGGACCTATAATATCCATGGCCCAAGTTTCGAAAGGCTAGGAAGCAGCCGTCGGATGAAGGAATTCTGATGGTTGATAAATGAAATCTGTATGGATTTGACAAGCTCGACACTTCCTTGCATATTCAATGGCATCAGATACCATAGAGGGCCAGTAGTAACCCATGCGTCGTATACGATCTTGTAGCTTAGGGCCGGGTTGATGTGCTCCACAAACACCATCATGAGCTTCACGTAATACTTGCTTCGCTTCATCACCAGCAAGACATCGTAAGAGAAGACCGTCATAAGTCCGTCGATAGAGAGTTTTGGTGGTCTGATTATAGTAGAACCGCAGAGATCGTCGACGAATACTCGTAGCCTCCTTGGGATCTTCAGAAAGTATATCATAGACCACAAAATCGATGAAGGGAGCTCTCCAATCTTTACTGATAACATTGGCTTTAATAAGATTACTGAACTCAATATTGCAATTATTTTCGGTGCAGAACAATTCCCGATTAGAGACAACCACCACCTGCTGTCTTTTAACAGGTATGGCTAAGAATGCTGCAAGATTGGCCAAAGCATCTGCTTCAGTATTGTAAGCCCGACAGACGTATTCGATGAAGAAGGCTTTGAATGATGTAGCCATGCTGATTGCCGCTTAAGGCACTAGATCTTGATGACGAACTTCATAGGTTCCTCTAACCTGGTTAAAAACCAGCTTGGAGTCACCATAGACTTCAAGATATTCGACGTCTAGTTGTTTAGCTAATTGAAGGCCAATGAGAAGAGCGTTGTATTCTGCTACATTGTTGGAGCAAGGTTCATCTAGGGAATAGGCTCTTTGGATAGTTGACCCGTCTGGAGAAACAATAACGACCCCAACTCCTGCGACAACGGCACCATTTGGTCCGATCCTGTATGCACCGTCGAAGAATAGACGCCAAGTAGGAAATTCTTCGGATATCATATTTGCTTCCAATGTCTCGTTTGGAATTTTATTATAGAGTTTGGATGTCTCTGGAACAGGATGAGCCGCTAAAAAGTCCGCCAGTACTTGACCTTTAATAGACTTTTGTGGAACATATACCATATCATATTGGGCTAGCAGAATGGCCTATGTAGCCAATCGAGAGTTGAGTGTATTTGGCTTCTTCATCAGTACCGAAGAGGATTAACTCGGGATATGACATGAATAGTTTGTCCGATGATGTAATGCCGAGTCTTTTGAACAGCAAACATAAGAGCTAGCATTCTTTTTCGACCGGACTGTAACGGTGTTCGGCACCAATCATAGTACAACTGAGATAGTAGATGGCCTGTTCATGACCTTCTTTGTTCTTTTGGGCAAGTAAAGCACCCAATGAATGATCCATAGCACGGACATACATTAAGAATGGTATGCCCGAGATTGGTGGCACCAAGACTGGTGGGTTCATGAGATACTATTTTATGTCGTCAAATGCTCGTTGACATTCTTCAGTCCAAATAAAAGAGACACCTTTCTTCATTAACTGGGTAAATGGTCTGCAGCGTCCAGACAGATTTGAAATGAATCCCCTAATGTACGCAAGTCGACCTTGGAATCCTCGTAGCTCTTTTAGGTTGCATGGAGGACGCATCTCTTGAATGACTTTGATCTTCTCGGGATCTACGTGTATACCTTTAGAGGTAATGACGAAGCCGAGAAATTTACCACTAGAGACACCCAAGAATGACTTGGTGGGATTCATTTTCAGCTGATGTTGGCGCATTAGATTGAAGATAGTTCTCAAATCTTGGATGTGATCTTCCTTTAGACGACTCTTGACAGCAATATCGTCCACATAGCATTCGACAGTCTTGCGTAGATGATCTCGAAAGATGGTACTCATAGCTCGTTGGTAAGTTACACCAGCGTTCTTGAGACCAAATGGCATCACGGTGTAGCAGTAGACTCCGCGAGGAGTGCGGAAAGAAGTGTGTTTTTCATCTTCAGGATTCATCCGAATCTGATTGTATCCAGAAAATCCATCCATAAAAGATATCCTTTCGAACCCATAAGTATTGTCGATCATGACGTCTGTGATAGGGAGAGAAAACTCGTCTTTTGGACAAGCTTTCATTAAGATCTCGGAAGTCGATGCAAACTCAAACTTTACCAGTTTTCTTCAAGACTGGGACAACATTGGCTACCCAATCTGGATGTTGTTCTTCTCGAATAAAGCCACAAGCTATGAGCTTTTTGACTTCATCATCAATAGCGTCCATCATTTCTGGCTTGAATCGCCTTTGATGTTGTTTAACTGGCTTTACATTAGGCAAGATATTCAATTTGTGAGTAGCAACTTTGGGTTCTAAACCTGGCATGTCTTCATAACTCTAGGCGAAGACATCAATGTATTCTCGAATAAGAAGAATTAATTCTTGCTTATCCTCCTCAGGGAGGTTCTTGCTGATGAATATCGGACGAGGTGACCCACTTTCTCCTACATCAATTTGAACCAATTGATCTTCGGTAGGAGATTCCCGTTGTTCGAATCGGAGTTCCCATTGGGTATCCATTCGTTGAGCCCAAGGATCTGTTTTGGGATTTTCTTCGATATCTTCGTCATAATCTTCTGGAAGTTCGGCAGAGACCATGTTAGAAGATACGATCAGTCGATGAACCTGACCAATACTGGTGTCAGAGTCCCATGATCTGGAATCAGAAGAGTTAGAGCGCTCTTCATTATCGGATTCAGAGACTTCCGGAGATAATATCGGAGGTGAAGCATATCCGAGACCTCTTTTTGTCCTGCTGTAGTACATCTCTGATTTTCCTTCCGGAACAATCGTACGGATAGGAGTTCTTCTACCCTTACCGTAGTTGAGGCCATTCTTGAAATCATAACCCATCTTTCGGATGATATCTTTTGATTGTTGACTATAACGACGGAGTTGGAGACGTCCCATATCGTTATTTTTGCTATCATCCGTATAGCTGAATTTTTGTTCTGGTCCTTTACTAAAAAGTATTGGACTCTTACCTCTCTTTTGAGAAGGGACAACAAAGTATGAATCATCTGGGTGTTCGAGTAAGACCCCTGTTTGAAGAGACTATACAACTCCCAATGTAAATGACTGAAAGCTATCTAACATATCCAAATAGCACTTAGCATGATAAATGACATCAGTATATTGGAAAGGAGATGCTTTTCATTGATTTGTACATCTGTATTTACAACAAGACCTTTAGCTTTAGCAGGCTTGGTCAGATTGATTACAAGAGGGGAAGAAGAAGAACGTGGAGGAGGATTGGACTTATTACGACGGAGGTCGATAACAAGCGGCTCAGAGGAGGTGAGCTCCCTTTTATCCTTGTTATGAGATAAATCAATAACAAGTGGCTCAGAAGAGGTGAGCTACCTTTTTTCCTTGTTATGACGTAGGTCGATAACAAGTGGCTCAGAAGAGGTGAGCTCCCTTTGATTTTGACCACCATCAGTTGGTTGCTTCTGGGCTGGCAAGTGAATAGCCAGTGGTTTGGAGGATTGAGGATGAGAAACACGCCCTTTAACAAGTATGATGAGAGTTTCATTGGGCACTGCTTCTTGTTCTTCTTCAGTGTCCAAAGCCAGTACTACCTTTATGAACTCCTTATACATGCGAGCATCGTTTTAATATGCTTCGACACCTTTGAAAGGATAGAGATCTGCAACCTCTTTTTGAACGTCTCCATTGTCATCAACATACTTGAAACATTGATGTAGAGTCGAAGGAATAATATTGTGTTCGTGAAGAAATGGTCTCCCCAAAAGAGCATTGTAAGAGCAACCATGGTTGTCTATAATATAGAAGGTCACCTTTGTACGAAGATTGCCAATTTGGAGTTTTAGGCGAATCTTGCCCAGAGGCTCACTTCTTCCTTGATTGAACCCCAGGATGGTGGTGATTGTACTGGAAAGACTATGTACTGGGATCTTCAGTGCATCTAACATTGTCTTCGGCATGATGCTGAGGGCAGACCCTGGATCTATCAGAATACGATCGACTTTCATCGAGTCAACATATCCTGTATAGTATAGAGGACGGTCATGCCTATTATCTTCCATTAGCATATCATCCTGTGTGAAGGTAATATTTGGAATTAATTCCAACACACTATGGCAATGGAGGTAGGAGACAGGCTCTGCTTTCGGCTTCTTCAGAAGGGTTAGACAGGTTTCCGCCTGCATGAGAGCTTCACTCAGAGTTTCTCGAATCTCTTTGGAGAGGCGCAAGAGCTCGAAGATTGACAGCCTGACCGGTGTATTAGCTAGTTGAGCTAAAATATCAAAGTTGTATGGCTTCTCAAGTCCAGAAAGAGATGACTTCTTCAATGGTTTGTCGAAGCGGACTTGTTGTTTGCCTTTGTCGGCTGCTGTCAGTTTAGGGGAAATGGGTTCTACAACTGGTGAAGGTACAGCAGAGATGCCCTCAGCAGAGATAGGTTGCACTGGAACAGACTCAGAAGAAGAAGCAGGGTTCTCTTGATTTTTTGGAACTTCCCGTAGGTAGGCTTTCCCTGATCTGGTACCCAGCAGGATTTTCTCTTCAACTATATGGGGTCAAAAGACACCATATTGCAGATCTTTATTTTGCCCTTGGAGCGGTCTTTTTGTTTAGAAGGAGCCTCGAAGTCAGAAACAAGATCCGGGTGGATCCACATAATCTCACCATTATCAAGGGATAAGGGGACAAGACCTTCACTCCGTGGAGGAGGAAGATTCTCGATCTCAAGAGTGGCCTTGGGGATAGGGATGACACCATGCTGTACCATCTGTGGAGGGAAATTACCGAACTGTACTGAGACCATATTTGCGGTAACAGTCTTCTCATCTTGTTGAAGAGTGACAACACCAGAATTGACTAGCTCCTGAATTTTGCCTTTGAGCACGTAACATGCTCGAGTGGGATGCCCAATGAACCTGTGATAAATATAGTATTTGGGATGATCAGTCTTACCGACCTCGTCGGGCTTCTTCGGGTCTGGGAGTTGGAGCTTATTGCTTTTGATTAAACAATCGAAGATGCTCACGGTGTCGTTTTCGTCAAAGAAGTACTCTACTTTTGGACGAGGTTCCCTTGGTGGAGGGGCAGAAGGAGTAGAAGCAGACGTAGGTGGAGCTACGTTGACAACCAGAGATTCTTTGTTCTTCAGATTGATGTTCAAAGTTTCTTTACCTTTGCGGTTGTTCTGGCGAATACCGCTACTGGCTGTCGGGTGTTCATCCCGGTCGGGGTTAGACATGTGTACCCCCAACTGCTTGAATTTGTCAGCGCTAACTTCAGCTGCTTTAGCATTGACAATGAATGATGGCCAGTCTTGAAATTGAGTTGACCCCGTCCACATGCTGATGATAAACAAAATATTTGCCTTGTAGGTATCTATAGTGACAGCGGCCGAAGTTCCAGGAGACATCTTAATGCTTCTCGACAGAATCTTTTAATGAAACTCTTAGCGGTTTCATTATTTCTTTGTTTGATCTTGTTGAGGGCCGACATGGTCATATCATTGATTCCCTCGTAGAATCGCTCCAAGAAGATTTGTTTCAAACCTGAGAAAGAGGTGATATAGCCATCGGGCAAGCTCCTGTACCAATCGTATGCTACACTGGCTAAACAGCCAACGAATACCCTGGTAAGAAGAGCGTCATTTGGCTGAAGTTGAACAGTCATTACCTCAAAGTGGTTAATGAACTGACTTGGAGATGTGCTGCCGTCAAACAGCAAAATTGTAGGGATTTTGTACTTTAGAGGAAATGGGACTTCTTTCATTCATCTGGATAGGGTTGTTTGATCTCCAATCTCTGTAAGTTGTCCTTCTCTTTGAAGGCCTCGAATTGAGTGCGCAAGAGTTTGACAGCTTCATTAGCATCCTCCAACGATGAAGAAGGAGGAGGTTAAGTGTTAGGAAGAGGAACAACATGGTAAGTGTCACGACCTGCACCCGCTTTTCGGACGCGAGAGCGTGAGCAAGCCAGCTACGCATCGAGCGGACTCCAGCCCATCTCGAATACGTAAACGCTGTCAAGGATATGGTTTACTAATCTATATCTCAATCCACAATAAGAATATGAAACACGAATGAACACTATGGGTCGTGGTCTGCAGCCCACTAGCATAAATGTCCGATAAGACTCTCAGGAATATAACAAGAGTCTACAACTGAAACAAGGAACATGATATCTCATGATAAGGAATGAAAAGCACGAGCGGATAATAAACTCAATAACAATACCTGAATCCCGCAATGTATCATCACGTCTGTCATCCAGAACTACTAGCTAACTCCATGCAACCGCTAAACCTGAAGAGATCATCAGGTCCTCAGAGGACATAGCAAGATACATAATATACATGCCTATCTAACAGTTTTATCATGCGCAAGGAAATAAACAAGAAGGAACAAGGATAAGACAAATGACTACGAACACAAACACGAACACGAATACGAACACTAAAACAACTACGTATAAATGAACTGTCGGATGAACGAAACACGAGATCAATGGAAGAAATCAAACCCTCATCCCGAGTGTGGACTCACGGGTTTGAACTAAGCACTAACCCTCGTCCCGAGTGTGGACTCTCTGGTTAGTACTAACCCTCGTCCCGAGTGTGGACTCTCTGGTTAGTTCACGGCAAGACACCCTCGTCCCGTGTGTGGACTCTCTGGTGTAAATGGTCAACCCTCGTCCCGTGTGTGGACTCTCTGGTGCCATTTGATCACGACAAACACCCTCGTCCCGAGTGTGGACTCTCTGGTGCACCAAACAGCCCTCACCTTTGAATTTACTTATCGCCATCTATACATCAGGAGGTTTATGGATATGGTAAAAATCTGTCAGAGCTTTAAATCTTTGGTTTGGTTTGAAGAGATTCGAATCACAGTCTGTTGTTCGATTTCCTGCAGGGAAATCGAAAGGAGTTGATCTCATCTTAGTTGATGAGAGTTATCCACAACTTATATGGGATTCGAACACAGGGTCCTGGATCTGGGTTTTTGAAAAAATAGAATTTGAATAGGGATATTCATTATGGTCCCTGACCATACACTTATTATCCTTTGGGTCCTCTGCTGACATTTAATGCAAGTGAAAGAAAAGAATTTAACACATAGGTATGAGATAATAATATATGAGATAGATAAGAATGTGTTCAATTTAATAAACTCGAGAAAAGAGAAAAATTTTCTGGTCAAGGGGTTGACAACTCTACTCCCCTTAAATAAATTTCGTCCTCGAAATTTAAATAAGGCCAAGGTCTATTAGAAGGAATAGTCTAGAACAAACCGCTATAAGAGAAATTCAATTTCTAAAACAATTCAAGGTCTATTATGGTCTATCTACAATACTGTTAATTCTACTGAAAATTCCTGCCAGCTGCTCCCTGTGGTGTTGCCGTATCCGCCGTGTTCATGGCAAAGGCTCGTCCTCCTTCTGTGGCTGGTAGTGGTGGTGCAGTCGCGTTCTTCTTGGGCAATCTTGTGATAAGTGCTGGTCGGATCCGCAAGTGTAGCACAACCTCAACTATCTTCGGCAGTTTTCTTGGACGTGGCCTCTCTTCTTGTAGTACTGGCAGGTGGGAGCGTCTTGGTCTTGTTGTGAGGCTGCTCGTGGTTGCCATTGATGCTGCTGTGCTGAGGTCTTCTCGAAAATATTGGGGCGTTTTGCTGGTGTTGACTGGTTGTTGCCTCCTCCTAATCATTTTGTAACTACGAATTCTCGAGGACTTCTACCCACCTTTGGTCACACTACTCCTCCAAATACGGTCACTAAAGTCTTGTAACTAGTTGCTAATAGGTCTATCAACATATATCTAGGGCGTATGGCATCTATAATCCCTCATATCTATAAAACAACCAAATATTCAAAATCAAGCAATATTATACTATAACTTAAGAATTTCTGGTGAGTTCTAGACAGCACGATTATTCGTCACCCCGAAATAGGAAGGGACGAGAACCAATGGTACGAAAAGCAAGGAAGTATAATCGAGAGCAAATATGGAGTTTTCAAAGACGTAGATAATTTCTAGGAGAATTTTCAAGGCAGAGTGGATTGAGATTTCTAGGGTTCAGTCAGTTGCGCAGGCTCGTACCAGTACAGTTACGTAACCGATACGATATGCTCTGACCTCCATGGGCCACCAAAAAACTTGTCACGACCAGCACCCGTTTTTCGGACGCGAGAGCGTGAGCAAGCCAGCTACGCATCGAGCGGACTCCAGCCCATCTCGAATACATAAACGCTGTCAAGGCTATGGTTTACTAATCTATATCTCAATCCACAATAAGAATATGAAACACGAATGAACACTATGGGTCGTGGTCTGCAGCCCACTAGCATAAATGTCCGATAAGACTCTCAGGAATATAACAAGAGTCTACAACTGAAACAAGAAACATGATATCTCATGATAAGGAATGAAAAGCACGAGCGGATAATAAACTCAATAACAATACCTGAATCCCGCAATGTATCATCACGTCTGCCATCCAGAACTACTAGCTAACTCCATGCAACCGCTAAACCTGAAGAGATCATCAGGTCCTCAGAGGACATAGCAAGATACATAATATACATGCCTATCTAACAGTTTTATCATGCACAAGGAAATAAACAAGAAGGAACAAGGACAAGACAAATGACTACGAACACAAATACGAACATGAACACAAATACGAACACTAGAACAACTACGTATAAATGAACTGCCGGATGAACGAAACACGAGATCAATGGAAGAAATTAAACCCTCATCCCGAGTGTGGACTCACGGGTTTGAACTAAGCACTAACCCTCGTCCCGAGTGTGGACTCTCTGGTTAGTACGAACCCTCGTCCCGAGTGTGGACTCTCTGGTTAGTTCACGGCAAGACACCCTCGTCCCGTGTGTGGACTCTCTGGTGTAAATGGTTAACCCTCGTCCCGTGTGTGGACTCTCTGGTGCCATTTGATCACGACAAACACCCTCGTCCCGAGTGTGGACTCTCTGGTGCACCAAACAGCCCTCACCTTTGAATTTACTTATCGCCATCTATACATCAGGAGGTTTATGGATATGGTAAAAATCTGTCAGAGCTTTAAATCTTTGGTTTGGTTTGAAGAGATTCGAATCACAGTCTGTTGTTCGATTTCCTGCAGGGAAATCGAAAGGAGTTGATCTCATCTTAGTTGATGAGAGTTATCCACAACTTATATGGGATTCGAACACAGGGTCCTGGATCTGGGTTTTTGAAAAAATAGAATTTGAATAGGGATATTCATTATGGTCCCTGACCATACACTTATTATCCTTTGGGTCCTCTGCTGACATTTAATGCAAGTGAAAGAAAAGAATTTAACACATAGGTATGAGATAATAATATATGAGATAGATAAGAATGTGTTCAATTTAATAAACTCGAGAAAAGAGAAAAATTTTCTGGTCAAGGGGTTGACAACTCTACTCCCCTTAAATAAATTTCGTCCTCGAAATTTAAATAAGGCCAAGGTCTATTAGAAGGAATAGTCTAGAACAAACCGCTATAAGAGAAATTCAATTTCTAAAACAATTCAAGGTCTATTATGGTCTATCTACAATACTGTTAATTCTACTAAAAATTCCTGCCAGCTGCTCCCTGTGGTGTTGTCGTATCCGCCGTGTTCATGGCAAAGGCACGTCCTCCTTCTGTGGCTGGTAGTGGTGGTGCAGTCGCGTTCTTCTTGGGCAATCTTGTTATAATTGCTGGTCGGATCCGCAAGTGTAGCACAACCTCAACTATCTTCGACAGTTTTCTTGGACGTGGCCTCTCTTCTTGTAGTACTGGCAGGTGGGAGCGTCTTGGTCTTGTTGTGAGGCTGCTCGTGGTTGCCGTTGATGCTGCTGTGCTGAGGTCTTCTCGAAAATATTGGGGCGTTTTGCTGGTGTTGACTGGTTGTTGCCTCCTCCTAATCATTTTGTAACTACGAATTCTCGAGGACTTCTACCCACCTTTGGTCACACTACTCCTCCAAATACGGTCACTAAAGTCTTGTAACTAGTTGCTAATAGGTCTATCAACATATATCTAGGGCGTATGGCATCTATAATCCCTCATATCTATAAAACAACCAAATATTCAAAATCAAGCAATATTATACTATAACTTAAGAATTTCTGGTGAGTTCTAGACAGCACGATTATTCGTCACCCTGAAATAGGAAGGGACGAGAATCAATGGTACGAAAAGCAAGGAAGTATAATCGAGAGCAAATATGGAGTTTTCAAAGACGTAGATAATTTCTAGGAGAATTTTCAAGGCAGAGTGGATTGAGATTTCTAGGGTTCAGTCAGTTGCGCAGGCTCGTACCAGTACAGTTACGTAACCGATACGATATGCTCTGGCCTCCATGGGCCACCAAAAAACTTGTCACGACCAGCACCCATTTTTCGGACGCGAGAGCGTGAGCAAGCCAGCTACGCATCGAGCGGACTCCAGCCCATGTCGAATACGTAAACGCTGTCAAGGCTATGGTTTACTAATCTATATCTCAATCCACAATAAGAATATGAAACACGAATGAACACTATGGGTCGTGGTCTGCAGCCCACTAGCATAAATGTCCGATAAGACTCTCAGGAATATAACAAGAGTCTACAACTGAAACAAGAAACATGATATCTCATGATAAGGAATAAAAAGCACGAGCGGATAATAAACTCAATAACAATACCTGAATCCCGCAATGTATCATCACGTCTGCCATCCAGAACTACTAGCTAACTCCATACAACCGCTAAACCTGAAGAGATCATCAGGTCCTCAGAGGACATAGCAAGATACATAATATACATGCCTATCTAACAGTTTTATCATGCGCAAGGAAATAAACAAGAAGGAACAAGGACAAGACAAATGACTACGAACACAAATACGAACATGAACACAAATACGAACACTAGAACAACTACGTATAAATGAACTGCCGGATGAACGAAACACGAGATCAATGGAAGAAATTAAACCCTCATCCCGAGTGTGGACTCACGGGTTTGAACTAAGCACTAACCCTCGTCCCGAGTGTGGACTCTCTGGTTAGTACGAACCCTCGTCCCGAGTGTGGACTCTCTGGTTAGTTCACGGTAAGACACCCTCGTCCCGTGTGTGGACTCTCTGGTGTAAATGGTCAACCCTCGTCCCGTGTGTGGACTCTCTGGTGCTATTTGATCACGACAAACAACTTCGTCCCGAGTGTGGACTCTCTGGTGCACCAAACAGCCCTCACCTTTGAATTTACTTATCGCCATCTATACATCAGGAGGTTTATGGATATGGTAAAAATCTGTCAGAGCTTTAAATCCTTGGTTTGGTTTGAAGAGATTCGAATCACAGTCTGTTGTTCGATTTCCTGGAGGGAAATCGAAAGGAGTTGATCTCATCTTAGTTGATGAGAGTTATCCACAACTTATATAGGATTCGAACACAGGGTCCTGGATCTGGGTTTTTGAAAAAATAAAATTTGAATAGGGATATTTATTATGGTCCCTGACCATACACTTATTATCCTTTGGGTCCTCTGCTGACATTTAATGCAAGAGAAAGAAAAGAATTTAACACATAGGTATGAGATAATAATATATGAGATAGATAAGAATGTGTTCAATTTAATAAACTCGAGAAAAGAGAAAAATTTTCTGGTCAAGGGGTTGACAGTAAGTGCTACCCCCAGCTCCTGACTGACTGGGTGTGGGTTGAATTTGTACATGGGGTATTTGAGGAGATACTCCCCCCAGACCTGCATTGACAGGCACCGATGACACTATAGTCTTTGGATTTACAGCAGGTGCGGTCGGCGGTACTGTATGTTGGGCCACGATTATAGAATGCATACTTGCGACCATTTCAGCCATGGTCTTCAGCTTGTCCTCCAGTGCAGCTATTCGTTGTTCTTGATTTGCTGAACTGGAAGCATCTGGGTCTTCAGTGACAACATAAGCTGTCACTTCTCTAGGTATAGTAGAAGAAACCGTCTGTTCAAAACTTTTGCTGTATGCATCATAATCAGAGAAAGAGTCATCTCCTGAATAAGAAATAGGAAGATGACCAGAAGGATCTTGGAGAAGATTCCTTTGACCGATTGCGTCTCGGTTTCGGGATCGGGTATGTCGAAATACTTCTTCAAAAGATTCTCGGAGTAAATCTAAATACCGCTGGCTGGGCCTGCAAGGCTTGCCGTGTTTGGAGCACTTTCTACCCCTAGTGCCTCGAGAAGTCATATTGACGGAAGCGTACAACACTTCGTCTTCATCTTCTGACATTGGTTCAGATGTTACAAAATTCAAACGATCGAAGACAGATCATTTTGTTGTCTGGCAACAGCACTTGATGACAACCTTATGATTACAATGGTGTCCAAGTGGCTGAACTGGAGGTGTTGAGATGTTGTCTTATTTTTGCTTGAGGTGCTCTCGGAGATCAGGAACAACGACGGGACGAGGAGAAGTCTGAGGGATATGTTCTTTGACTACATTCGGAACATGGTTCCGGTTCTTCAATGTTTTGTCCCGTGAATATACAGAGAAGTACTCACTTCATTAGCATAGGTGTCAGGATTTTTCATCCTGGAAGTTTTTCTCTGATGCAGGTTGATCTTTGGCATTGGCTGCTTGCGTTTCATAGAAACTGGTCTATTAAGATAAGTCCTTAGATCAGCAAATTCACCCCCAGGGGTTTCTATCTGAGGCACCAGTAATTTTCCCTATTTTGAGCGGGATATCCGGAGAGTTGGGAGATCTTGGAATTCTGCTACCGGAGTAGGCAGAATACCTCTTTGATCAGTACATTTCCTTTTGGCAAGGAGGGAAGAACTCATGTTTGAGAGAGTTCTTATACTGATTGGTGCCGAGGCACGTTCAGATTGATCTTCTACAATAAAAATCGGAGAAGACTGAGAAAAGACCAAAGGACCTTTTTCCTTATTTTGTGAAGAAGGGTTAGCTAAAGAGCGTTTCCCTCTGTTGTCTACCAAGTCGTGGAACAAGGAAGTTTGAGAAAAGACCAACGGACCTTTTGCTTTATTCTGAGGAGGAGGAGGAACAGTCAACAGACTACCTCCAGTGGATCGTGCTGGAGCAACAGGATGCTTGGAAAGAGGAGCAGAGTCTTTCCTCTTGCTGTGAGAAGAAGGGAGATTAGCCAAAGGACTATCCCTATTAGACTGCGCTGGAACAGCTTGCGCTAGAGTTGATTGCGCCTAGGGAGCTTTGACAGATGGCCTTTTGGCTACAGAAACTATAGTTTGTGCAGCAAGAGTTCTGGCTTCAGAATGTTTGAGTTGCACTCTGGTTGCAGGAGTGGATTGCACAGGTGAAGTTGCAGCCAACTGTGCCAGGGGAAGAGGAGTCTTGCACTTGGCCATAGCAGCATAGGAAGTGGCTTACGCAGCAGCAAGAGGAGCAGTACACTGCACAGGAGCTCTGGCTTGTACTTTGGTAGTGCGAGTGGTGTTTTGCGCATGAGCAGAAGTGGCCAGTGGCTCCTTAGCAGCAGAGACAGCAGATTGCACAGATGATTGTGCAGAGGACTGCACAGAGGATTGCGTAGAGGACTTTGGAGTCCATACTGAACGAACCTTACTCTTGGCAGAGGTTGCTGTACGACGAGTATCCCCGGAGTTGATCATCGTCTCGTAGGCAGTCTGGTTGACCTTCACAACCAGCGTCTTCTGCGTCTTTCCGATAGATGCAACGTCACATTGAGTTGTCACTTGCTCGTCGGAGGAGAAAGTCGTCCCCAGCAGAATCGCTATTTTGTTTGCAAAAACAAAAGTTCTTTTATTTCACAAACTTTGTAAGAAGATTACAATTAAATTCTGGAAAAGTACAACTATAGGAATCCAATCTGAATACGATCGTTTTATCTCTTGGACGATGTGAACTGTGAAGACGATAGCCTCTGAAGAATGCAGCAGCACTTGGGCAAGAACTCCTGATTTCTCTGATGATCTTGAATGATCTGATCCTTTTCAATGAAGGACTTTGAAACTCTATTTATAGAGTTCTAGAAAATAACTAATTAGTTGTTATTTCTGGATTGTGCAGACTGGATTGCGCAAGTAGCGAACTGTGCTGGCAGTTACTCGATCGTGGCTCAACTGTATTAGACGCGTGGCATTGTTTGATTGAAATGCGCATGGTCGTGTACAGACTGTTGCCACGTGGTGAACAATTGATGGCATGTAGGCCACGTGTAAAATGTCAGTTATCTTGATGGATTGTGCTGCTTGAACAGCGCTAGCATCAGACTGCACTGGGATCGAACTGCGCTGAAGAGGATCTGACAGACCGCGCCTCGGTTGGGCTGGCAGACTGTGCAGGAAGTTGACAGCTGGACCGCGCTGACAGCTGTCCTAGGATGCGGTGCGGCTCGAGAAACGAATAGACTCCTCGCTTTTTGGGCTGTTAGTTGTCAGAAGATCTAATTTTGTGTCAGATAATGATAACGTTGCCACGTCACCATTGCGCGCTTGGATGTTAGCGCGGTTCGGCTTCGCGCAGTTGATTTGTTGCGCAGTCTGTCTCCTGCACAGTTCATTTGCAATGTGCGCAATTTGATTTTTATTGTTTTTTTGATGGGTGCAACTTGATTTTTAGGACCTACAGTATCATCATTGTATCACCATTGTATCATCACTGTATAGTGTTAATCATACACTCACATATGATTAGCCAGGCCAAACATCGTATCCAGTTCTAAGCCGATCACATGTTGAAACTAGTGCTAAACTCACATAGATAACAGTTTCAGATTTTTGTACATGTTATACACTGTTCTCTTGCCTTATCTCATTACAGTTTTTATATACCAAGTCAGGATGCATGTACGCTATACTTTACCTAGTATATTCTCTCTATCTACTGCTACATTTTCAATATTGTATAACTAGAACTGTTGTTTGAGATTTTTGTACTCGTTCCCGTCCCGATTGGACCTATTGAAAATATTACAGATGATGAGGTGGAGTGCCCTACCTATTACGGTCCTCATGACGTGGTTGGTATAAAATTGGAGACCCTAGTGTTGCAGGGGCTAGCTCTAGCAGATGAGGCCTTGGTATAGTTTAGCTGGTTTTAGTATAATACTGGACTCTGTCTCCAGATTTCTTTGGTTTGTTATTATTTGTTAGTTATTTGTTTTGAGATTGTTGACTCAGAGATTTTGGACTTGTATTATTCTATGTTGAATTTTCAGGATGATATTTATAAATCTTGTTGTCTTTATCTTTCAGTATTATCTATCGTCATTCTTAGAGTTTGTGATTGAGTATATTATATTATATTATCATTGCTTGTCCTCCGTTCGGAGTTGACCATTCTCGACAGGTTTTGATATTATAACTATTGTCAGATAGTAGACCTAGACAGCGTTCTAAGCCGTTTCTGCGGCGTAGGCTGGGACGTTGTTTCGCACTTGTACCCTTACTCTGGGTACGGGTCGTGACATTGATTAATTGGAGAACAAGAGGGTCAAGGAGAGAAAGGTCAAGCCACTCGCAGTTGACTGAGTTATCTAAGAGAAAGAGGTCTTGTACAGTACAAAGTGCCTACGCGATCACCTGCAATCGTATAAGCAAACGATCAATATTCGTCCTTTTCTCGATATGAAGTACGAATTCTAAAGAAGGCAAGCAATAAAATTCATCGAAAACATTTTCAAGAATGCATTCAAGAAAACCAACGCAAAGAAGCAAGTACGGCATGAAAAATAGAGCAGCGGGAGATCCCTCGAGCCTCAACAACAGAGTCTTTCCTCGAGACGAAACCCGCTGAATATGAGACTTGATTTCGAAGAAACCGACCACAACGCAGAAATAATCTTGATTTAATCTGTCCCAATCAATCAATACCGACAGTTTTCTTAACCGTGCTCCCCACAAACGATGAATGGGGTACGATATTGGGACATGGCACTACAAAGGTAAGGTACTGTAGAAAACTAACCAAATGACGATACTCAGTAGCATTTGAAAGAAGATCACCAGTATTGGCTGAGTGATGGAATTTGACACAAACCGGGGTAGAGCACGGCTTACACTCTTGGGATATTTTAGCAAATGCCTCAATTCCTTTGTAAATCAGCCAAAATTTTTGTTAAATAGTGGGGGTATATTTTAAAATTTTTATTTATTCCATACAAAGAAATTAGAGCATTTACTAAATTTTAAAAAGAATGGAGGCATATGCTAGTTTTTATATTTTGAATGGCAGAATTTGCTAAAATATTCCTATACTCTGTCGTGAAAAACTTTTGAAGAAGGCCATGGGTATATTTAGTTTAGAAAAAATGTATATAGTCCTGAGAATAGATTACCTCGAGACTAAGGAAGAAGGACAAAAAGGCAAGGTCACTAAGCTCAAATACATTCGTAAAAGTGGTGATGAAGGAGGTGAGGAGATCGAGAGTATTACTTGTCATAATTATGTTATCCATATAGAGAAGCATAAGTAGAATCGTAGCATGAATAATAGATGAATAGAAAGTGATATGCCTTGCATTGCATGAACCCAAACTGGAGAAGAAAACTATTGAGGTGCTGAAACTATGCTTGAGGAGCTTGTTTGAGACCATAAATGACTTTTCGTAGAAGACACACAAGATGAGGATACGTGGAATCTATGAAAATAGGCGGTTGAATCATGTAGACTGTTTTATCTAAGATGCCATGAAGAAAGGCATTCTTGGCATCAAATTGGCTCCCATGGAGACAACAATGTTAAGCACATTGCAGATAGTAGTTGTCGATTACTAGACCGAGGGCTCATAAAAATCAATGTTAGTCTGCTAATAAGATCATTTGGCAACTAGACGGACTATGTGACGTTCAATAGACCCATCGTCACATCATTTGAGTTTGAAGACCCATTTGCAACCAACAATATATTGTTGAGAAGCGGAAGGAACAAGGATCTATGTACTATTTTTCAGTAAGAGTCATAGCCTGGAGCCATTCAGGAATCTGAGCATCCTGAGAGTAACATGTAGGTTTTATAGTACCAGAGTGGGCATGGGCCAATAAGGCTCTAGGGATTAAGAGGTTTGCTGGAATCATCTCGTTGTTGGGTTATCATTGGATGTTTGGAGGAAGTGGTAAGGAAGGTTCAGGTATAGTGGAGGTGGGTTGTGGGGAAGGGGTATGTGGTAGTTGAGGTTGAGGTCGTTTAAAGTGGTATAAAAAGGTTCATGGAGACACGGCGCTAGTGTAGGAGAAAGTGCCTATGTGGAGGAGGAGGATAAGGATATGGGAGATAAGACTGGAGATAAAACTGTAATAGATATCTAGGTGGATTGATGGAAGGGGCTTGTGGTTTTGGAGTATGGAAAAGCTTGTTCGTCAAAGCGAAGATGACGAGAAATGTTGACGTGGCCAATTCTTTTTTTTTCTATTTAGTACGCTCTGATACCCTCTAAGTTGATAAATTTATGTGTATTTTTCTCCAACTGAGGGCCTCAATATATAGGAACTACAAAGGCTGACTATGTAAAATGCAATGTGAGGACAACATTCATACACATGGGCATCTGGCTCATAGGTAATCGACATACTTTCCATCCAAAACTAGTGGCCTGACATATATTACATCCAGCCATTTTTATACTATGCATAATGTTCGACGAACACCATAGGCTATATGCTCATGGGTATCATCATTTCCATATATCCTCTACTCTACGGTTCACAAGGAAAAGTGCATGGTGACCCATACGTCTAGTGACTATGCTTCCCAACCCAAAAATAGTGTACCAACAAGTCAATGACTCGTCCGACAACATGCAATCTAAAGCCAGCGTAATCCAAAACTCTAAACTCATAACTGATAACGGGACTCCACCTCTAATCGATGCACATCTTGTTGCATCAACCATGATATTGTACGGAAGCTCGTGTCTTAGCATGCATAACATACTCGTGTCATAACCTACATAAGTGTCCTAGCTCTTATAAGGTACCAAGGTACCTTATCATAATATAGGTTTAGCCTAATAATTACTAAGTCTGAATCAAACCCTACCAATGTCTGTCGTCGGTCTCACCTGAGTCCTACTCGGACGCATAGATATTCACGAGTAACAAATAGCAAAAATAGAAATAGTAGTATAGCATGTGTTGAAATATTCAACTTAAGGCATGGACGAAGACTGGTTGATGGTTTGGGTTCAAACTCGTCTAGAAAATCCCTGTACGAAAAACAAAATCTGAACAGATGCTGCCGGATGCTGAAATAAACATAATCAACGCTAGGTAAGATATATAAAAAGTTCTACCATAAGTCCAATTTGGACATAGGACAAAAATAAACAATTTTGGGCCAAATATGATCCATTTGTGGACCTGCATGCACCAAAATTAGGTCAAATCTAGACCAATTTTGGCTGGTCTCCAAATGGATCAAATTATATGTTAAACAAGGTCTAAACAATGATACGATCTCAACGGAGCTTCCATAATTGGATTTCAATAAGCCGAACACAAAAATGTTGGTTGTGTTATATCGTGGGGTCCATGATACAACGGTACAATCGACTGTCTTAGAATTCGACAAAACTAAGCCACATGATAATCAAACGATACAAGTCTAATAATACGAGTCTCATCGTGACTGGACGAGCTTACACAAACTAATTAGAGTTTTTCTAAAAACTTCGATACATAATTTTTTTTGACTTATACGGACCAAATTTGCCGCGCTTGCATGATCAATTTGAATTCTGTCAAATCCTACACGTCGAAGATTATTATACGCGTCTTGCGGTACAAGTGAATCCAGCTGAGGTTATCCAATTTGACGGGGCCAACCCCGATCGACAAATTTTTATATTAAAAAGATTTCATGAACCCGACTATCACCCTAGATTTGATTTAACATTAATTATGTGAATTTATTTTTGGAAGTTTGCATAATCATAGTTGGATTGAAGGAGAGGGTAGTAGGTCCCAGGCCTAAAATGCCTTGGAATTATGTAGGAACATTGGAACTTGCCATTATTAACAGAAACTATTACAGAAGAAGAAGAATTGAACAATGAAGACACTAGGGTTTTATTGAGATTCAGAGGAAGGTGGAGAAGAAAGATGGAGACATTACAAAGAGGAATAATATAAATCCAAGAAATCAGACTACAACCAACCTCTCTACTTTTCCACAAGACTATTTATAGACTCATTCTTACACTCATTTCTAGTCAGCAAGGTGTAACCTGTTAATGCCGGGGCAAAATTTTTCGATGAAAAAATGAAATATCGGAACAATTGTACAAACAATCGTTATTACGTAACACTTCACAGAAGGTACGTAAGAGAAATTTCAACTAGCGCTACACTTCACAGAAGGTGCACAGAACGTAACACTTCACAGAAGGTACGTAAAAAAAATCCCACAAGTGCTACCCCTCACAGAAGGTGCACAGAACGTAACACTTCAAAGAAGGTACGTAAGTGAAATTCTATTAATGCTACACTTCACAGAAGGTGCACAAATAGAATTCTGATAATATCAACGCAAACACTTCACCGAAGGTGCGCTAATAAAATCCTGATATAACCAACAAAGAAAGTGACAGGCGAAAGGTGGAAAAACTCCTGCTGGGGTGATTGATCACCATTGCTCAAAGCTTTATTCACCCCACACGAATAGCTTTCAGGAACCAGCAAGTTCGTCGGAGAACTTGGAACACTCTGCTCTTCTGACTCCTCGGATGAACTTGAACTCCTGTACAAAATGCAACGCTGGTACAATTCCTCTCTTCTCTCTCACAGCCTCTAAGCACTTGTAAACTTTCTATCTTTTTTTTCTGTAACCTGTGAGAGACAAGGAGGAGGCCTTATATAAGCCCCTACAACAACTGCCCGGTTAGCACAATGTTAGGGACGTGGTAGTAACCACCCGGAACATGGAGCAACCGCTCAGAACATGTAAGGATACGTTCTGCTGGAAGTTGTGCCATTCACGTAGCCAGCGTAATTTGCACTTTACGCACACATCCCCTTTACGCACCCTACGCATACTATGCACTCTACGCACACTGCGTACGCTGCGCATACTGCGCACTCTACGCACGCTGCGTACGCTGCGCACGCTGTGCGTACTGGGCGTACTGGGCTGCATACTGGGCTGCGTAACTGGGCTCGCGTAACGGGCCACGTAACGTGGTCGCGCAAGTGGCTCGCACAACGAGAGCAACTTAAGCGCACTACGCACCTAGCGACGATGCTGACGTGCTAAGTGCAAAGTGCGCCAACAAAACTCCACATTACGTCTCATGAGCCCTTGAGCCCAAGTCCGAGCCCGAGCCCGATCCCGAGCCTGAGTCCGAGTCCGAGTCCGAGTCGCTAAGCCCCTACGGGGCTTAGCTCCTATGGAAATAAATTTTCCAAGAGCAAAAAGCATGAATGCTTTAATTGTTGATTTTAGCCTTTTTCCTATTTAGAAAATAACCACACATGGCAAACCCATGTGCACCTCCACACCACATGTGCAACTCCAATAATAGCCAAGCTAATATATAGAGATACAAACCATTTGTTTTTTTCGATGTGGAACTAAAGCTTTCTAAAAGAAAAAACCAAAAAACCCAACAATCCCCCACATATCTCTATATATGGATATAAGTGTTCCCCACAGTAACTGTCTATCATGCATTAGGAGAGATGTCGCTGACGACTTGAATCTTCCCGCATGGGTCAAAAATCAAACTATAATACAAGAATGGACTAAGCCTTGAATTCTGCATTATAGCTGAAATTCTTTACACTCACATAATGTAGTTACATGTGCTTCTAGCTACACATTAAAGGCCCTGTGCCAGCCTGGTTTCAGTGTATAATTTTGGGCGTCTACAAGTTTACCCTCAAGAGACGGCCTGATATCTCTTTGTCCATACACTATAGGTGAGTTCATTATAAAGAGACATGGCATGAAGTGCTTTGCGCTTCCCTTGCGGTGCTACGCCGCTATGACATGGCTTAAAGCCGAGGCCTTACCCCGTACTGGGAATCTCATCGTAGTATCATACTACTGTAGCATGAGGCAACCGCCTCTTTGTAGTGCCAAACTACCCAGCATGAAGCCTTAGGCTCCCTTGCGGTGTTACGCCGCAACGACATGGCTTGCAAGGCCGAGGCTTTATCCCTAACCGGTTACCTCATGGTGGTGTCGTGCCACTGTAACATGAGGAACTCCTCCTCTTTGTAGTGCTGACGACACCCCTCTTTATTTTTAACATACAACATTAGGCTAACTGCCTATTTGCGGTGCTACGCCGCTGTGACTTGGCCTGCTAAGCCGAGGCTTTATCCTATTCCTGGGCAGCACCCCACATATAGGAACCTCATTGTGGAGTCACCCTAATGTAGCATAGAGTTTTACTTCTTGTAGTGCTGCTCTACCGTGCTTCCTGTAAAGCACACCAGACATTTACTCTGCCTGAGAACTCATTAAGGCAATTAAGCCAACCTTCCCACAGGAACCGTTTTCAACAGAAAACAATAGTAGACAACAGTGGTTAAAGGTCCGTAACTTCTCCATGCCCAATAGAACATGTACCCACCATTCCTGATATTCTTCCGATTAGTGGTCCTCCCTTGAACCAAAAGCTAGATGCCTAGTAGATAAATCTTTGAACTAATAGCATAAAACTTTATGGTAGAATTACAATAATACAATATCAGAATGCCTTCAAGCCCATTTTACAAGCTATGTCATCGACCAGCTGTCGCTTGAGGCCCTTGGTGAACGGATCTGCCAGGTTCTCCTGACTCCGAACATCAATTACTGCAATTATATCTCTTTTAATAAGATCGTGTACTGCCATATGCTTTAACCGCATAGTCATTTTCTTTCCGTTGAAAAGGTCATTTGATGCCACTGCGGCAGTCGCCTGGTTGTCGCAGTATATCGGTATCGCCGGTATTTGTGCCCCAACAATTGGAAGATCATACATGAGCTCCCGAAGCCATTCTACTTCCTCGGCTACGATATCAAGTGAAAAGAACTCAAATTCCATGGATGACCGCGAGAGCATAGTCTGCTTCTTCGATTTCTACGATATAGCAGCTCCACCCATTGTGAAAATATATCCACCTGTGGACCTCTCGCTCTCCAAATCTGAGCACCAACTGGCATCACTGAAGCCTTCTACTACCTGCGGATCTCCGCTGTAGTACAGTGCATATGTCTGAGTCTTCTTGAGATATCTCATAACCCGTTTCACAGCCTTCCAGTGTTCAACACCAGGATTGCTCGTAAAACGACTCAGCATTCCCACGGCGAAAGCTATGTCAGGCCTTGTGGCAGTAGTAGCATACATCAAACTTCCGATTACGCTTGCATACTCCAGCTGCCTGACGCTTTCCCCTGAATTAGGCTTCAGCTTCAGATTACACCTGTACGGCGTATCGATCGCTGGAAGATCCCGATACCCATAACGAGTGATCATTTTCTCAATATAATGAGACTGTGACAGTGCTAGTCCAGTGTCTGTCCGGATGATCTTGATCCCTAAGATCACATCAGCTTCCCCCAAGTCCTTCATACTGAACTTGCTTGAAATGAATTTTTTTGTCTTCGTGACACAGCTAATATCCGTACCTAGGATAAGCATGTCGTCCACGTACAGACAAACGATCACACCTCTTCCATCAGCGAACTTCGTGTAAACACACTTGTCCGTATCGCTTACCATGTAGCCATTTGACCTTATAACTTTGTTAAATTTCTCATGCCACATTTTGGGAGCATGTTTAAGATCGTACAAGGATTTCACCAACTTGCAGACTTTGTCTTTAAGACCCCTGATGACAAATCCCTCTGGCTGTTGCATGTAAATCTTTTCGGAGAGCTCGCCATTTAAGAAAGCCGTATTCACATCCATCTGATGTATCACCATCTTATGTATTGCTGTAAGAGCAATCAACATCCTGATGGTGGTTATCCGGGCAACTGGAGCATACGTGTCAAAATAGTCAATCCTCTGCTTCTGAGAAAATCTTTTGGCTACTAACATAGCCTTGAACTTGTCAATAGTTCCGTCTGCTTTCATCTTCTTCTTGAAGATCCATTTGCATCCGATGGGTTTCGTTCCTTCAGGAAGATCAACCAACACCCAAGTGTTATTTGAGGTGATGGAATCAATTTCATTGTCAATCGCCTCCTTCCAGAAAACCGCGTCTCTGGTCTTCATCGCCTCATCATAGGTAAGCGGGTCTGCTTCCACATGATAGGTGACAAAGTCACTTCCGAAGTCCTTCGGCCTCCTCACACGCTTAGCAGACGGCTCAGCTTGTTCTGGTTCAATTGTTGTTTCGGCAACATCTTCTTTGACCACATCTTCATTGAAGACTTCAGTTTGCTGTGCACCCTATTGTTCTCCGGTACATCCGCAAGAACAATATTCTTGTGCCTTGCAAATTTGTCTTCAAAATATTCTGTATCGCGAGATTCAATGATATAATTTGACTCAATATCAAGAAATCTTTGAGCATCACTCTTCTCGGCATGCCCCAAGAAGATCGTCTTTGTAGTCTTTGTCCCAAGCTTCTGAATCTTCACATCTGGAAGCTTGACATATGCCAGACACCCCCACACTCGAATGCCATTCAAGTTAGGTCTGACCTTGAACCAGAGTTCATGAGGAGTAACGTCTGAAGTTGCATGAGGCACTCTATTTAGAATAAAAGTGGCCATCAATGCAGCTTCACCCCAGTAGCACTTAGGAAGGCCAGCAGTCAACAACATTGAGTTAATCATTTCTGTTAACGTTCTGTTCTTCCTCTCTGCTACTCCGTTTGATTGAGGAGAGTTGTCTCATTGACAATTCTATGTTCTTTGTAGAATGATGCGAATTCATGAGACCTGTAAACCCTACCTCGATCACTTCTTATTCTTTTGAGTTTTTGTCCAGTTTGCCGCTCAGCTTCGGCTCTGAACTCCTTGAACTTCTCGAATGCTTCGTCTTTAGCCTTCAGCAAATAGACGAACGCATACTTTGAGAAGTCATCGATGAAGGTTATAAAATACTTCATCCCGGCCTTTATAGAGAACTGTTTGAAGTCACAGATATCTGAGTGTACTAACTCCAAAAGATCTGTACTTCGATTAACCCGAGGAAAGGGTTTTCTTGTGATCTTAGTTTGAGCACAAACTTCACATTTCTCTACCTTACCCCCACACTTGGAGATAAGCCCTAGACTAGACATTCTGTTAATTCGTTTAGAATGAACATGTCCTAGCCTATTATGCCACAACTCATAAGTATAAGCAGAATGAGTGATTGTATTAACAACATTGAACTGATTTAGAAGCTGAATCTTGAACATTCCTTCGGTATAAAAAGCTTTCCAGAAATATGTTCTCTTGATAGACATCACCATCTGGCCAGCATTGATGTCCATCTTGAGGCCAGCATTGCAGAGTAGGCCTCCTGAGATCAGGTTCTTGGCGATAGCAGGTACGTGCTTCACGCCTTGAAGCGTCAGAGACTTCTCCGAAGTCAGCTTCAACACCACCGTCCCGATCCCGAGCACTTCAGCTTGTGCCTGGTTCGCCACCATAACCACATCAGAAATAGGGGTATAGGTGGTGAACCACTCATTGCTGGAGCAAACATGGCAGGTGGCTCCAGTGTCTATCCACCAGTCAGCATAAGTTCCTACCGTATCAACCTGCGTAATCATAGAAACAACATCAGTGATCATAGATACCTTACTAGTTCTCCTTGCTCTGATTGCTTGGTCTTTGCTTTGCACTCAATCTTAAAGTGGCCCTTCTTGCCACACTTGAAGCAAGGCATTTGAGACTTTGGCTTCTTTTTCTTGATAGAAGTTCCCTTGACTTTTAGATTGTCAGAGTCCTTCTTTTTGCTATGGGAAGCCGCCTGCTTTCCCCTTGATTCCTTGGTATGAACCATATTGGCGTTAGCCAATTGCTTGGACTGTGCGTCCACCTTCAGTTGAGCCCGCATCTGGTCCTCAACATAGATTTCCTGCAGGAGATCTTCAAGGGTAATCTCCAGCTTCTTCCTATACGTGTTTGCATAGAACTTGCTCCACCCAGCGGGGAGCTTTGAGACAATCCCTCCAACAACAAACTTGTCGGGGAGGGGCATTGCCTCGTCTTCCAACTTCTGTAGCAGTTTCAGGAACTCTTTCACCTGCGGCAGCATAGACTTTTCGTCCTCAAAGAACCACTTGTGATATTTTTCAACCACAAAGATTTTACTGCGGTTCTTGTCTTCTTTGTAGAGTTTTTCTAGAGACTCCCATATGTCTCTAGCAATATTCTTTTTAGAATAGGATTCTGCAAGGGAATCTTCCATAGCATTCAGGATTAGCAGCCTGCAAATACAATTTTCCCTTCTCCATTTTGCTTGAAGTTTAGTAGCCGCGGTAATTGTGGCAGCAGACCCAACATCTGGAATAGTAGGTTCTTCCTCCAAAAGTACGTGATCTACGTATTTGAGTTGAAGGGTTAGATATACCTTCCTCTTCCAGACTTGGTAATGTTCTCCATCAAACTTTTCTAACTTGCAAAAGTCAGAATTGAAGAGAGAAACATTAACGTTTTCCATCGAAGCAATAAAGCTTTGAGATTGTTAATGTCGGGGCACAATTTTTCGATGAAAAAATGAAATATCGTAACAATTGTACAAACAATCGTTATTACGTAACACTTCACAGAAGGTACGTAAGAGAAATTTCAACTAGTGCTACACTTCACAGAAGGTGCACAGAACGTAACACCTCACAGAAGGTACGTAAGAAAAATCCCACAAGTGCTACCCTTCACTGAAGGTGCACAGAACATAACACTTCAAAGAAGGTACGTAAGTGAAATTATATTAATGCTACACTTCACAGAAGGTGCACAAATAGAATTCTGATAATATCAACGCAAACACTTCACCGAAGGTGCGCTAATAAAATCCTGATACAACCAACAAAGAAAGTGACAGGCGAAAGGTGGAAAAACTCCTGCTGGAGTGAATAATCACTGTTGCTCAAAGCTTTATTCGCCCCACAGGAATAGCTTTCAGGAACCAGCAAGTTCGTCGGAGAACTTGGAACACTCTGCTCTTCTGACTCCTCGGATGAACTTGAACTCCTGTGCAAAATGCAACGCTGGTACAATTTCTCTCTTCTCTCTCACAGCCTCTAAGCACTTGTAAACTTTCGGTCTTTTTTTCTGTAACCTGTGAGAGAGAAGGAGGAGGCCTTATATAAGCCCCTGCAACAACTGCCCGGTTAGCACAATGTTAGGGACGTGGTAGTAACCACCCCGAACATGGAGCAACCGCTCAGAATATGTAAGGATACGTTCTGCTGGAAGTTGTGCCATTCACGTAGCCAGCGTAATTTGCACTTTACGCACACATCCCCTTTACGCACCCTACGCATACTACGCACTCTACGCACACTGCATACGCTGCACATACTGCGCACTCTACGCACGCTGCGTACGCTGCGTACACTGCACGTACTGGGCGTACTGGGCTGCGTACTGGGCTGTGTAACTGGGCCAGCGTAACTGGGCTCGCGTAACGGGCTGCGTAACGTGGTCGTGCAAGTGGCTCGTACAACGAGCGCAACTTAAGTGCACTATGCGCCTAGCGACGATGCTGACGTGCTAAGTGCAAAGTGCGCCAACAAAATACCATATTACGCCTCATGAGCCCTTGAGCCCGATCCCGAGCCCGAGCCCGAGTCCGAGTCCGAGTCCGAGTCCGAGTCCGAGTCCGAGTCCGAGTCCGAGTCCGAGTCCGAGTCCGAGTCCGAGTAGCTAAGCCCCTACGGGGCTTAGCTCCTATGGAAATAAATTTCCCAAGAGCAAAAAGCATGAATGCTTTAATTGTTGATTTTAGCCTTTTTCCCAATTAGAAAATAACCCCACATGACAAACCCATGTGGACCTCTACACCACATGTGCATCTCCAATAATAGCCAAGCTAATATTTAGAGATACAAACCATTTGTTTTTCCGATGTGGGACTAAAGCTTTCTAAAGGAAAAAACCAAAAAACCCAACAATCCCCCACATATCTCTATATATGGATATAAGTGTTACCCACAGTAACTGTCCATCATGCATTAGGAGAGATGTCGCTGACGACTTGAATCTTCCCGCATGGGTCAAAAATTAAACTATAATACAAGAATGGACTAAGCCTTGAATTCTGCATCATAGCTGAAATTCTTTCCACTCACATAATATAGTTACATGTGCTTCTGGCTACACATTAAAGGCCCTGTGCCAGCTTGGTTTCAGTATATAATTTTGGGCATCTACAAGTTTACCCTCAAGAGACGGCCTGATATCTCTTTGTCCATACACTATAGGTGAGTTCATTATAAAGAGACATGGCATAAAGTACTTTACGCTTCCCTTGCGGTGCTACGCCGCTATGACATGGCTTAAAGCCGAGGCCTTACCTCGTACCGGGAATCTCATCGTAGTGTCATACTACTGTAGCATGAGGCAACCACCTCTTTCTAGTGCCAAACTACCCAGCATGAAGCCTTAGGCTCCCTTGCGGTATTACGCCGCAACGACATGGCTTGCAAGGCCGAGGCTTTATCCCTAACCGGGTACCTCATGGTGGTGTCGTGCCACTATAACATGAGGAACTCCTCCTCTTTGTAGTGCTGACTACATCCCTCTTTATTTTTAACATACAGCATTAGGCTAACTGCCTATTTGCGGTGCTACACCACTGTGACTTGGCCTGCTAAGCCGAGGCTTTATCCTATTCCTGGGCAGCACCCCACATATAGGAACCTCATTGTGGAGTCACCCCACTATAGCATGGAGTTTCACTCCTTGTAGTGATGCTCTACCGTGCTTCCTGTAAAGCACACCAGACATTTACTCTGCCTGAGAACTCATTAAGGCAATTAAGCCAACCTTCCCACAGGAACCGTTTTCAACAGAAAACAATGGTAGACAATAGTGGTTATAGGTCCGTAACCTCTCCATGCCCAATAGAACATGTACCCACCGTTCCTGATATTCTTCCGATTAGTGGTCCTCCCTTGAACCAAAAGCTAGATGCCTAGTAGATAAATCTTTGAACTAATAGCATAAAACTTTATGGTAGGATTACAATAATACAATATCAGAATGCCTTCAAGCCCATTTTACAAGCTGTGTCATCGACCAGCTATCGCTTGAGGCCCTTGGTGAACGGATTCGCCAGGTTCTCCTGACTCCGAACATCAATTACTGCAATTACACCTCTCTTAATAAGATCGTGTACTGCCCTGTGCTTTAACCGCACAGTCCTTTTCTTTCCGTTGAAAACGTCATTTGATGCCACTGCCGTAGTCACCTGGTTGTCGCAGTATATCGGTATCGCCGGTATTTGTGCCCCAACAATTGGAAGATCATACATGAGCTCCCGAAGCCATTCTGCTTCCTCGGCTGCGGTATCAAGTGCAAAGAACTCAGATTCCATGGATGACCGCGAGAGCATAGTCTGCTTCTTCGATTTCTACGATATAGCAGCTCCACCCATTGTGAAAATATATCTACCTGTGGACCTCTCGCTCTCCAAATCTGAGCACTAGCTGGCATCACTGAAGCCTTCCACTACCTGCGGATCTCCGCTGTAGTACAGTGCATATGTCTGAGTCTTCTTGAGATATCTTATAACCCGTTTCACAGCTTTCCAGTGTTCAACACCAGGATTGCTCGTAAAACAACTCAGATTCCATGGATGACCGCGAGAGCATAGTCTGCTTCTTCGATTTCTACGATATAGCAGCTCCACCCATTATGAAAATATATCCACCTGTGGACCTCTCGCTCTCCAAATCTGAGCACCAACTGGCATCACTGAAGCCTTCTACTACCTGCGGATCTCCGCTGTAGTACAGTGCATATGTCTGAGTCTTCTTGAGATATCTCATAACCCGTTTCACAGCCTTCCAGTGTTCAACACCAGGATTGCTCGTAAAACGACTCAGCATTCCCACGGCGAAAGCTATGTCAGGCCTTGTGGCAGTAGTAGCATACATCAAACTTCCGATTACGCTTGCATACTCCAGCTGCCTGACGCTTTCCCCTGAATTAGGCTTCAGCTTCAGATCACACCTGTACGGCGTATCGATCGCTGGAAGATCCCGATACCCATAACGAGCGATCATTTTTTTAATATAATGAGACTGTGACAGCGCTAGTCCAGTGTCTGTCCGGATGATCTTGATCCCTAAGATCACATCAGCTTTTCCCAAGTCCTTCATACTGAACTTGCTTGAGATAAATTTCTTTGTCTCTGTGACACAGCTAATATCCGTACCTAGGATAAGCATGTCGTCCACGTACAGACAAACGATCACACCTCTTCCATCAGCAAACTTCGTGTAAACACACTTGTCCGTATCGCTGACCATGTAGCCATTTGACCTTATAACTTTGTCAAATTTCTTATGCCACATTTTGGGAGCCTGTTTAAGACCGTACAAGGATTTCACCAACTTGCAGACTTTGTCTTCAAGACCCCTGATGACAAATCCCTCTGGCTGTTGCAAGTAAATCTCTTCGGTCAGCTCGCCATTTAGAAAAGCCGTATTCACATCCATCTGATGTATCACCATCTTATATATTGCTGCAAGAGCAATCAACATCCTGATGGTGGTCATCCGGGCAACTGGAGCATACGTATCAAAATAGTCAATCCCCTGCTTCTGAGAAAACCCCTTGGCTACCAACCTAGCCTTGAACTTGTCAATAGTTCCGTCTGCTTTCATCTTCTTCTTGAAGATCCATTTGCATCCGATGGATTTCGTTCCTTCAGAAAGATCAACCAACACCCAAGTGTTATTTGAGGTGATGGAATCAATTTCATTGTCAATCGCCTCCTTCCAGAAAACTGCGTCTCTGGTCTTCATCGCCTCATCATAGGTAAGCGGATCTGCTTCCACATGATAGGTGACAAAGTCACTTCCGAAGTCCTTCGGCCTCCTCACACGCTTAGCAGACGGCTCAGCTTGTTCTGGTTCAATTGTTGTTTCAACAACATCTTCTTTGACCACATCTTCATTGAAGACTTCAGTTTGCTGCACATCCTCATTGTTCTCCGGTACATCCGCAAGAACAATATTCTTGTGCCTTGTAAATTTGCTTTCAAAATATTCTACATCGCGAGATTCAATGATATGATTTGACTCAATATCAAGAAATCTTCGAGCATCACTCTTCTCGGCATACCCCAAGAAGATCGTCTTTGTAGTCTTTGTCCCAAGCTTCTGAATCTTCAGATCTGGAAGCTTGACATATGCCAGACACCCCCACACTCGAATGACATTCAAGTTAGGTCTGACCTTGAACCAGAGTTCATGAGGAGTAACGTCTGAAGTTGCATGAGGCACTCTATTTAGAATAAAAGTGGCCATCAATACAGCTTCACCCAGTAGCACTTAGGAAGGCCAGCAGTCAACAACATTGAGTTAATCATTTCTGTTAATGTTCTGTTCTTCCTCTCTGCTACTCCGTTTGATTGAGGAGAGTACGGTGCCGTTGTCTCATTGACAATTCTATATTCTTTGTAGAACGATGCAAATTCATGAGACCTGTACTCCCCAACTCGATCACTTCTTATTCTTTTGAGTTGTTGTCCAGTTTGCCGCTCAGCTTCAGCTCTGAACTCCTTGAACTTCTCGAATGCTTCGTCTTTAGCCTTCAGCAAATAGACGAACGCATACTTTGAGAAGTCATTGATGAAGGTTATAAAATACTTCATCCCGGCCTTTGTAGAGAACTGTTTGAAGTCACAGATATCTGAGTGTACTAACTCCAGAAGATCTGTACTTCGATTAACCCGAGGAAAGGGTTTCCTTGTGATCTTAGTTTGAGTACAAACTTCACATTTCTCTACCTTACCCCCACACTTGGAGATAAGCCCTAGACTAGACATTCTGTTAATTCGTTTAGAATGAACATGTCCTAGCCTATTATGCCACAACTCATAAGTATAAGCAGAATGAGTGATTGTATTAACAACATTGAACTGATTTACAAGCTGAATCTTGAACATTCCTTCGGTATAAAAAGCTTTCCCGAAATATGTTCCCTTGATAGACATCACCATCTGGCCAGCATTGATGTCCATCCTGAGGCCTGCATTGCAGAGTAGGCCTCCTGAGATCAGGTTCTTGGCGATAGCAGGTACGTGCTTCACGCCTTGAAGCGTCAGAGACTTCCCCGAAGTCAGCTTCAATACCACCGTCCCGATCCCGAGCACTTAAGCTTGTGCCTGGTTCGCCACCATAACCACATCAGAAATAGGGGTATAGGTGGTGAACCACTCCTTGCTGGAGCAAACATGGCAGGTGGCTCCAGTGTCTATCCGCCAGTCAGCATCAGTTCCTACCGCATTAACCTGCACAATCATAGCAACAACATCAGTGATCATAGATACCTTACTAGGTTCTCCTTACTCTGATTGCTTGGTCTTTACTTTGCACTCATTCTTAAAGTGGCCCTTCTTGCCACACTTGAAGCAAGGCATTTGAGACTTTGGCTTCTTTTTCTTGATAGAAGTTCCCTTGACTTTTAGATTGTCAGAGTCCTTCTTCTTGCTGTGGGAAGCCGCCTGCTTTCCTCTTGGTTCCTTGGTATGAACCATATTGGCGTTAGCCAATTGTTTGGACAGTGGTTCCACCTTCAGTTGAGCCCGCATCTGGTCCTCAACATAGATTTCCTGCAGGAGATCTTCAAGGGTGATCTCCAGCCTCTTCCTATGCGTGTTTGCATAGAACTTGCTCCACCCAACGGGGAGCTTTGAGACAATCCCTCCAACAACAAACTTGTCAGGGAGGGGCATTGCCTCGTCTTCCAACTTCTGTCGCAGTTTCAGGAACTCTTTCACCTGCGACAACATAGACTTTTCGTCCTCAAAGAACCACTTGTGATATTTTTCAACCACAAAGATTTTACTGCGGTTCTTGTCTTCTTCGTAGAGTTTTTCTAGAGACTCCCATATGTCTCTAGCAATATTCTTTTTAGAATAGGATTCTGTAAGAGAATCTTCCATAGCATTCAGGATTAGCAGCCTGCAAATACTATTTTCCCTTCTCCATTTTGCTTGAAGTTTAGTAGCCGCGGTAATTGCGGCAGCAGACCCAACATCTGGAACAGTAGGTTCTTCCTCCAAAAGCACGTGATCTACGTCTTTGAGTTGAAGGGTTAGATATACCTTCCTCTTCCAGACTTGGTAATGTTCTCCATCAAACTTTTCTAACTTGCAAAAGTCAGAATTGAAGAGAGAAACATTAACGTTTTCCATCGAAGCAATAAAGCTTTGAGATTGTTAATGCCGGGGCACAATTTTTCGATAAAAAAATGAAATATCGTAACAATTGTACAAACAATCGTTATTACGTAACACTTCACAGAAGGTACGTAAGAGAAATTTCAACTAGTGCTACACTTCACAGAAGGTGCACAGAACGTAACACTTCACAGAAGGTACGTAAGAAAAATCCCACAAGTGCTGCCCTTCACAGAAGGTGCACAGAACGTAACACTTCAAAGAAGGTACGTAAGTGAAATTCTATTAATGCTACACTTCACAGAAGGTGCACAAATAGAATTCTGATAATATCAACGCAAACACTTCACCGAAGGTGCGCTAATAAAATCCTGATACAACCAACAAAGAAAGTGACAGACAAAAGGTGGAAAAACTCCTGCTGGGGTGAATGATCACCGTTGCTCAAAGCTTTATTCGCCCCACACGAATAGCTTCCAGGAACCAGCAAGTTCGTCGGAGAACTTGGAACACTCTGCTCTTCTGACTCCTCGGATGAACTTGAACTCCTGTGCAAAATGCAACGCTGGTACAATTCCTCTCTTCTCTCTCACAGCCTCTAAGCACTTGTAAACTTTCTGTCTTTTTTTCTGTAACCTGTGAGAGAGAAGGAGGAGGCCTTATATAAGCCCCTGCAAGAACTGCCCGGTTAGCACAATGTTAGGGACGTGGTAGTAACCACCCCGAACTTGGAGCAACCGCTTAGACCATGTAAGGACACGTTCTGCTGGAAGTTGTGCCATTCACATAGCCAGCGTAATTTGTACTTTACGCACACAGCCCGTAACAGGGCCAGCGTAACGGGCCGCGTAACGTGGTCGCGCAAGTGGCTCGCGTAGCGACGATGCTGACGTGCTAAGTGCAAAGTTCGCCAATAAAATGCCACATTACGCCTTATGAGCCCGAGCCCGAGCCCGAGTCGCTAAGCCCCTACGGGGCTTAGCTCCTATGGAAATAAATTTCCCAAGAGCAAAAAGCATGAATACTTTAATTGTTGATTTTAGCCTTTTTCCCATTTAGAAAATAATCCCACATGGCAAACTCATGTGCACCTCCACAACACATATGCATCTCCAATAATAGCCAAGCGAATATATAGAGATACAAACCATTTGTTTTTTCCGATGTGGGACTAAAGCTTTCTAAAGGAAAAAAACCAAAAAAAACCCAACATAACCAACTTAGAAGACCTGGCGTAACAGAATGTAATCTTGGCACAACCATATATCTGACGTGGCAATGATGATCTGGACTCAGTTATTCACATTTGGCTCTGTGAAGCCCTGCACTCTGCTTCCCCCTGCCTCTGAGTCACCAAAATGCTACTACTCAAGCAAGCTGATACAACTCTGATACTGTCAACTATTGAGAATACATTCTCCATTCCATTATTAGCCACTGAACCAAGTAAGATCTTATCAGAGGGTACCTCTGCGATTGGTTGGTCAATTAGTCGCGAGGACCTTTCGGATGCTATCAACAACAGAGCCTTGCTCTGTCACCGTCTCCTGTCGTTGGCGGGTACTCCAGCGGTGTCGTGGAGACACGTGTCGTCAGGGGGGATGTTCGCCTGGGTTATCGTTGGGATGGAGACTACGTGTCCGCGGTCTCGTGTCTTTGTAGCGGTGGTCTGCTCGACACAAACTCTATCGAAATAGGAGTCGGTGCTCGAACGACGGTCTGCCCGAGTAGACAGCAAGTTCCAGCGTCGAGGTGGTGCTAGCCGCAGATTGCGCTGGCAGTGCTCTGCGCTCAATCCGTTGGGAAGAAGAAGACAGGGAATGTGGCTTTGGGCCTGGGCTTGGCTTTGTTGTTAGGAAAAGAAAAGAAAAGCTTCGGGGCTTAGCTGGCTTATTCTTGGGCTTCCCATTTATTCTTTATTCTTTTTTTACTTTTTTACTTTATTTTATTTAGTGTTTTGTTATATTAATAATAATACAATAATATTTTGCTAGTGACTAGGATAAATAGGTAACATTTATATAAGGAAAATTTAAATTAGGATTTAGTAACTTAGGTTGAGCTTTGTATTATAACTACATGTATGTATTTATCATTTATTTTAATAATTGATTATGGGTATTTGTTTCTGATTTAAAAATTTTGAAAAACAAAAATTGGAGAGAGGGTTTAAGCTCCTTGGTTGCATGGACTTAAACTCTCTCTCTCTCTCTATATATATATATATATATATATATATATATATATATATATATATATTCTACTATATAATAGGAAAACTTAGATGGTGAAACTTTTGAATTCTGAAAATACCCTTACATACTTATACTAATTAAAAATAGTTCATTAATCTATTCTACTATATATTAGGAAAACTTAGATGGTAAAACTTTTGAATTCCGAAAATAATCCTACATACTTATACTAATTAAAAATAGTTCATTAATTTTAATAAGGACAACTTAGTAATTAGGAAAACTACCCTTTGGTCTTCCTAAAGAGTCTTCCTAAACTAATTAAAAAATGTTAAAATACGTGCAAATCACGTGTACATATGCAAGTATTTATATATATATATATATATATATATATATATATATATATATATATATAAAATATATATATATATATATATATATATATATATATATATATATATATATATATATATATATATATATATATATATATATATATATATCCGAAAGACAGGTTTACCTACACACCAACTAATTGTTAGATTTTATGGTATAACCCTATCATGCTTATGGATAATTTGGCCAAAAATTTGGCACCAATATAGAATATTTATGTCAAGTATAAAACTGGTTGTAATTTTTTTTTAAATTATCTATGAAATTATTTGTATGCTCCATGGCCAACCTTAAGGCATGGATGATGATAATTATTATGAATAAAGCTTTGTTGGGATATCTTGAACCCATCCTCTCTCTCGAAAAGGGAAAAAAACGAAAAAGAAATCCATTGACATTCTTCTCGAGCGAAGGGATAATAGTTATTCGTCTTGTCCACTTTGGGTTGCGATAATGTTTCAATGGTTAGGTTCAATGGATAGTACTTAATTTCATATCTGCACATGCAGTAAATTTCAACCTTTCCAAGCCACTCTGGTATGATTTTCTCCCCTTTCTACTCTGGTATGGTTTTCTGCCTTTTCTCGTAAGTAGACATGTTCTGCAGTTTTATGCATCCGGTAAAAATATGTCTAATCATGATTTTTTTTCCATAAAATTGTAACACTTTTGTAGTAATAAATACTAATGAGCCACAACGGGTGGTCCGTTTGGGACTAATATGGATTGTTGGAAAAATAGGATACGAGTCATGACCTCAACGAAAAATAAATAATAAAGAAACAAAAAATAAAAGATAAAAATATTATACATTCCTACCACAGAAAACGCAAATAAGAATTCAAATGGGAGCTTATAATGTGATTATCACACGTGGTATTATTTTTATATTTAGGCTCTTTATTTTTTTTTCTTTTCAGTTTAGGTTCTTGAAAAAATCAAGAACTGAGATGCATATAATCCAACGGCTATTAATAGCCGACTTTTTAAATAAGGTTATGAGTTCTATAGGATTTTTGAAAGGAGAATTCTATATGCAATTCAAAAATTATTTAAGAACAACCCATTACTTGGTGCTAGTACAGGCTGGCCTAATTTTTATCCTAGTGGCATTTCGACCCACTAATAGCATATTATCAACATAGAGTAATAAAATGATGAAATCATCCACGACAAAATACCTCACAAATATACAGTGATCCGACGTCGTCCATGCATAACCATGCTCCCCCATAAACGACTCGAACTTTCTGTACCACTACCTCGGAGCCTGCATCAGACCATATAAGCTCCTCCTCAACCGGCAGACCAAATGTGACTTGTCCTTCTCACAGAATCCCTCTGGCTGCTCCATGTATAACTCCTCCTCAAGATCACCGTGGAGGAATGTCGTCTTCACGTCCATCTGTTCGACCTCCAAGTCGAGACTGGCTGCTAATGCTAGCACCACCCGAATAGACAAATGCTTGACGACTGGCGAAAAGATCTTATCATAATCTACGCCTTTCTGCTGATCGTAGCCTTTAACTACCAGCCTCACTTTATATCAAGGGTGAGTAGCATCATCCATCTGCTTCACTCTAAACATCCATCGATTCTTCAAAGCCTTCTTGCCTTTTGGCAACCGCACCAGCTCATTAGTGGAATTGGCATGTAAGGAACTCATCTCCTCCTGCATAGCCTCCATCCACTCCTGTCTGTATTCGTTTTCCATAGCCTCTACAAAGCTTTCGGGCTTTCCCCCATCAGTCAATAGCACATACTCACCCGATGAGTATCTTATAGATGGTCAACGCTCTTTGTCGCTCCTTCTCAGTGGAGCCACTGGTGCTGGCTGTATACCAACAGCCTCTTCCTCTTCAGGAACTGCCTCTCCGACATGCTCATCCTCCTGAGGGACATCCTGACCACCATCAGTAGGCTGATGATCAAGGTTGGGAGCAACTCCATGTACTAGATCCCCCATAATTGGATCCTCTGCGATGTCCTCTAAAAACTGCTCGAAGCGAAATAACTCTAACTCAGGCAATTCCTCAGCCTCAGAAGGCGTCTCGAAATCCTGAGTGTTGGTCATGGTCTGATCCTCGACGAAAACCACGTCCCTGCTTCTGTAGAGCATTCTTCCCACCGGGTCATAGAGTATATAGCCAAACTCATCCCGACCGTAGCCGACAAAGACGCATCGCCTCGTCTTCGGCTCAAGTTTGGTTCTCTCGTCCTTTGATACATGCACGAAGGCCTTACAGCCAAACACTCGAAGGTGATTGTATGACAGCTCTTTGCCATACCATACTTTGTCAGGCACATCACCCTGCAAAGGTGCACTAGGAGATAAATTAATAACATAAGCAGCTGTGAGAAGAGCCTCACCTCAATAACTGCCTGGCAAGTTTGCTTCTGACAGCAAACACCGCACCCTCTCCATCAGCGTCCTGTTCATGCGCTCCGCTACACCATTGAGCTGAGGTATCTTCGGCGGAGTCTTCTGGTGTCGTATCCCTTGCTCTCTGCAATACGCATCAAAGGGACCGATGTATTTGCCGTCGTTGTCGGACCGAACACACAATAACTTCTTGCCCGTCTCTCTTTCAACAGAGACCTGAAACTCTTTGAAAGTGGACATCACCTGTGTCACGCCCCGACCCAGGAAATCGCTCTTCCTCGCTAGATTTCACCCGAATCATCGTCCTCGCTGGGGCGTGATGCCGCACGAGCCTGGAGTTACGCTCGTGCAAGGCAAGATAACAGGTTCACATAGAACTATCTCAATTTGATAACATAAGCAGCGGAAGGGAACAAAGTATAACATAAGAATCTCTTTTATTGATTATGAACTGAAGATTACAAAGGCTCTGAATAGCCCAACATATATGCCAATTGGCTACAACGCTCATGATCTCTCTAGCTCACAAAAGATTACATTATTCCATACATTATGCCTCTTTATATCCACCAAGTAGTCTTCGGCCGAACATCTCCATGTCGCAAGTCCGAACGCCTATGCGGTAGCTCCTCTTGAATGCCAAGGACTCTATGCCTTGGCACGTCCAAGCCAAGCTCCGCCCCGAGCCGATCATAACCTGAAACTGCACATAAACTAGTGGGGGATAAGTGCTTTCATCCTCGCTTCGCACTGATCAAGACCCGCTCGCACCCTAACCAAACACTAAATACATTTAGTGAAACATGCATCTTAATTTGTGATCTTTCTATTTAGCCTTAGGATCAGTTTCATGGCAATATTTACGCATAGCAACTTTATCATACTGTGTCCACTACCGTGTTCCTGCAGCAGATACAGTTAGGCATAATCTGAACATAATTATAGTGATCGTGCACATCTCCGTCCCATATTGCCTAGCCTACACGGGTTAGAACTTAACATAGAATCATATCATTCACGCAACACCCAACCATGAACTTAGACCATGCATAAGGGTCGCAGGCCCTGCGCCTGCACCCAGCTCTCATCTCAGCCTACCGGCTCTAACTATATGAAGGTCACTGTGTTTCGTACCGTAATGGACTTGGCATCTCCTATGTGTAAGCCTACAATCACTTCGATACGGGTTGCTAGCCCAGTATCCGAAGGATCCCAATCTTACGGATATCATAGCTTATCACAGCACTGGACGATCGCAATCCGTTCGAATGTTGTGCACCATAAATACCACACATAATTCCCTCCTAGGCCGAACGGTCCCGGTGCCCCGGTCGTAACCGTCCGAGGGAAGCCGCACCCGTGCACGGGCCATCCGAGTCCATTGACTATGCGATACGTACCATAGCATACAAGTCATATCGTCCAACCAATCTCGTGTTCTATAAACATAGTCTCGATCCATAAACGATTTCCCGTGCCATAAACATATTCGCGTCTCATAAACATAATCCACCATCCGTATGGGGAGCTCCGTCGGCATTATGCCCCAACACATCCATATTGACGCACGACGTCCAACGTCTTAGACATCTCGTACTTGTATTCAGCACGTACCATTCGTATGTTATTCTCATAACCTAGTTCCGTAATCACATAGTCATTTTGTAGCTTCCGTGCACGAGGGCACGCTCAGCGCCGTAATCCATGTTCTACGCCTAGTGTTCAATGTTCTCGGAGCCGTGCACATAATGCATATCTCAATATCGTCTTTCAATATTCTACCATCATTGCCCTACCGCGACCCGTACACTTGATGCACATCGCTTCAATTATTCGATTGTTCAATGTTCTATCTTAGTGTTCGACACATACTTGCACCTTTCATCGCCGAGCTACGCTCGCTATCTCGATAACATCTTACGTATATAATGATATACATTTTATTAGACATGAAGGAATAAGGAGAGAGAGTCAAGAACCCGCCCACCTTAAGCCGATATGCCTTGTTGTCTCGTCGATTGAAGCGTCTCGCTTCCATAACTCGATCGCATAGCTAACTTTCGGACTTAGCCATTCCTTTGAACTACTCGGTTGATTTGGCCTATCACGCCCATACCACAATCCGTTGTAAGGCCACGATTTGATTTTGCAGACACTTCATCGCATAAGGTAAAATGCCGACCTCTTATCGTCCAGCGTAAAAGCATAGCCTGCACACCAGGTTAACTAAATCAGCACTTGCTCAATAGGACTTATTCTTTGCATCGATTCGATTCATAGATTCTAATCAACTCAAAGCTTACCTTTGGCCAACGTAACTCTTGCATCGATTCGCATCGATACCTCATCGGGTCAACGCAACTCTTCGAGTCAACGACTCATCATAATGCACCGAGCGGAGCGGGGTATTACATAATATACCACTCAAAACAAGGTTCGACCTCGAACCGAAACCAACACTTAAATCCAAGTGTCTCGTTAGATCGTTTCATGATCTTGTGCTACTATCATTGAATCATACAACTTAGTTTGGATCATACACATATTTTAGGCGTCCCACCAATATATGCATTTCAGCCAAGCTCAGTTGTAGGATATCGGGACAACTAACAAGCTCAACTTATATCCTCAAGCACCACTCATTCTGCACTCGACTTAGTCATATCTTAGCGCCTATTCCCAAATAATTCTCGTATGCATCATCCCATAACATGTGATCATTTCCCAACATCTTGCACATAACTTAACTCGAAACCATTACTTCGATTTCATAAGCTTCTCGCCGGTCATCTAACGTTCGTATTGCATTGAGTCATTGCACATCTGATCACAATAATTCTCCGTAACGCCTATTCGCCCATCCGTTTGCTTATCTCTCACATAACTCAAGTCTTTCCTCCAACCATTCATAACATTTCGCCTTAACGACATGGACTAAGTCCAATATATCGCAATTTTCTTTGTCTACAATCCGTACTAAGTCTCGCACATAACTATCCCAACACGACCCATATTCTCGAACTGCTTACGCATCGCGTCTGGGACTACCCCTGCTAGGTAACTTATCCAGACATTATGCTCGCGCTCTCCCGACACAAGAGGTCAACTTGAGTCTACGATGCTCAAAGGCAATAATCTTTCTGACCCAAGGTCTCTTACGATACGCCTATCTCCGATACTCGACCGAGTACGAATCCTTTACTCAATCTTCGATTCAATCCTGACTAGTTTGTTTCGTAATATAGATAGCGCGCTCAACACACTTAGCCTAACCGTTACTCAAACCGATCTACGACACAACTCTTAGGATCGTTCTATTATTCGTCGCTCTCGCGCATTGCAAAAATCCTTGCAATCGCCTTACCGTATCATTACGCTAAGCACGTTCCTCAATATCTATTCGATCCAACATAACTTTTCTTGACTATATCGATTCTAGTACTCGCTAACTTTCGAGACACGATACTCACTCGCTTAGACTTATCCTCAACATGCACTACCTCATTCCTTATCCTTCTTACGCGACTTCTTTTGGGTCATCCTATGGGACTTCAACATTCATTTGATTTGGCGGTCAAGTCTTCTAGGGTCATCTGCCCCGAAACTATGCTCGATAATTTAAGATCATCAACGAAGGACAGTTACAACGAACCATGCTATATCCTATTGCGGAGCCAAATCATTTTCCGACAATTTCTATGGGACTTTTACCCAATCCGACATCATTTACTAATCCACGATCTCTCTACTCCCGTACAACTGATTTGCCGTTGCTACTCGAATGACTCATGCTCTTGCGTGCCGTTACTACTCGAATCACTTATGTATTACCGTCGACTATCCTTGCCAGTCATATGACATCTACTCGCCTCAAGTCCGAGTTTACCTATCCGTGATCATAGCTCGACACATTCCGTACACATCAAACCATCCTCGAACAACTTTTGCATCAAACCATAAGTCAAATCCGATTTTGCCACGCCTTGCAAGTTCGATCATCCCCGCTGGATGAATCACCATACCAGCGCTCACGCGGAATGATCGCCCTAATTTGGCGTGACGCATATGCGATGCTGGAGTTGCACTCGCATAAGACAAAAATGTCAATATAGTGGTTATCCACGAATCAATCTAGACACTTTCGATTTCATCCGAGTAACATCCGTCCACTCTTAAATTTTTTCGAAGCACTCCTACTATTTTCATCTCAATTGCCATAACTTAACTTGTATCTTATTCATCCAACAACAATGCTCAACATAATTTTCGTTCATTCGATCAGAGTATCCCCGAGTTATTGTATATCATCTTTGATACGCCTCAATACCATCGTCGATATGCATAACTTGAACATCTTCGTCTCTTATAAGCTCCAATTCGTTGCAATCACTGTTATTTTCCGAACTCGAATACGAATCAAGCTTGCACACATCAAGATCCATTCCGTTATAACTAACTACCATCATCGAGACATGATTTCTATTTCATATATCCATTCTCATATTCCTAACTCATACTTCCAAATCGTGCTACCGATTCCTCGCGCTAACCGAATTTTGTTTGCACAACTCTTCGTACCTACTCAATTCGTTCCGAATAAGTCTTCATACTAACTCAACATAAGTTCGACCGGGTCGACTATTTTCTTAACGTGACATTCCTTCATTATGCTCAGCCTATCGTTCGGCTTATTCTTAACGAATCCTCGTCCGACGTATCCTCCGTGGATATGACTTCGCGCATAATAGTTCGACTCAATTCGTCACAGTATACTTGCATCGACTTCTATCAAGTCATTCCCACTCGAGCCTCGGTACTACTTCATCCGTTGAGGACAAACATATCGTAACAACATAATCGTCTCGACGTAACCTATCACAAGTCTCCAACGGCTTAACATAGATATCGCTAAGTGGTATCCTATATACCACTCAGGATCGAGCCTATCATTATCAATATAATACATCGCTACGTTGATCGCATAATTTGTATTACATATACCACTCAAAATTGAGTTATTACTCAACTTTACACTCCGCATAGGTCCGACATCTATTCCCCAATCAACTATCCCGTATGGCGATCCTTCCGATCCCAGCTCTAGCTAGCGTTCGCTCAAGTTCGACATTCGTTCAAGTCTCACAGTTCCTTAGCGATCATATCGATCACACACGCAACATTCGCTTATTCAAAGCTCAACGCGACATACGGCCAACATAAACGTTCGCCTACTTCGAAACTAGCTTCAATGTGGCCAACTTACAAGTTCGCCTACTCAACTCGACTTAGCGACCAATCCGATTCGTACTATCGCATCCACGATCTTCCAATCCCGCTCGTTGCAACTCGTGCAACAACTCATTCTCGATACTTAAGGTCTTTACTCAATCTCGCACAACATATCGCTATCCATCCGCATAGCCATACAACACGCATCACACCATATCGACTCGTTGCACTGATGCAACGAACGATTCATGACTTGCTGCACTCCGTGCAACCGACAACACATAACCGTTCGCATAGCAACATAACACGCATCGCCTCACATATCGACCCGTTGCACTTCGTGCAACCAACAACACATATCTCCTCCCACTTCGTACGACCAACAATACATAACTCCTCGCACTTCGTGTGACCAACAACACGTATCTCTTCGTACTTCGTGCGACCAACATCATATATATCATTGCACTTCATGCAACCAACATCACCATATTCGTTGCACTTCGTGCGACCAGCGACTCACAACTTTCTTACACTTCGAAAAACCATAATCTTATAACCCATTGCACTTCGTGCAACCAACACTCTCCGATGGCACCCGGAGATGGCGTAATAGTCACGACATACTTGTGGCAGACGTACTCACTTAATATAGACTTATTGTATGGAACATCCAATGTAGCGTCGAGCAGATCCATGAGCCAAGCGGTTGCGAAAACAACTTAGAGTCAACTGAATTCGATAACAAAGCAACTGAGGGTCAAAGAGATTCATGCACGGACCATAGGATGGAACCGTTCTGATACCAACTTGTCACGCCCCGACCCGGGAAATCGCTCGTCCTCGCTAGATTTCACCCGAATCCTCATCCTCGCTGGGGCGTGATGCCGCACGAGCCTGGAGTTGCGCTCGTACAAGGCAAGATAACAGGTTCACATAGAACTATCTCAATTTGATAACATAAGCAGCGGAAGGAAACAAAGTATAACATAAGAATCTCTTTTATTGATTATGAACTGAAGATTACAAAGGCTCTGAATAGCCCAACATATATGCCAATTGGCTACAACGCTCATGATCTCTCTAGCTCACAAAGGATTATATTATTCCATACATTATGCCTCTTTATAGCCACCAAGTAGTCTACGGCCGAACATCTCCATGTCCCAAGTCCGAACACCTATGCGGTAGCTCCACTTGAACGCCAAGGACTCCATGCCTCGGCACGTCCAAGCCAAGCTCCGCCCCGAGCCGATCATAACCTGAGCCTGCACATAAACTAGTGGGGGATTAGTGCTTTCATCCTCACTTCGCACTGATCCAGACCCGCTCGCACCCTAACCAAACACTAAATACATTTAGTGAAACATGCATCTTAATTTGTGATCTTTCTATTTAGCCTTAGGATCAGTTTCATGGCAATATTTACGCATAGCAACTTTATCATACTGTGTCCACTACCGTGTTCCTGCAGCAGATACAGTTAGGCATAATCTGAACATAATCATAGTGATCGTGCACATCTCCGTCCCATATTGCCTAGCCTGTACGGGTTAGAACTTAACATAGAATCATATCATTCACGCAACACCCAACCATAAACTTAGACCATGCATAAGGGTCGCAGGCCCTGCGCCTGCACCCAGCTCTCATCTCAGCCTACCGGCTCTAACTATATGAAGGTCACTGTGTTTCACACCATAATGGACTTGGCATCTCCTATGTGTAAGCCTACAATCACTTCGATACGGGTTGCTAGCCCAGTATCCGAAGGATCCCAAACTTACGGATATCATAGCTTATCACAGCACTGGACGGTCGCAATCCATCCGAATGTTGTGCACCATAAATACCACACATAATTCCCTCCTAGGCCGAACGGTCCCGGTGCCCCGATCGTAACCGTCCGAGGGAAGCCGTACCCGTGTACGGACGATCCGAGTCCATTGACCATATAATACGTACCATAGCATACAAGTCATATCGTCCAACCAATCTCGTGTTCCATAAACATAGTCTCGATCCATAAACGGTTTCCCGTGCCATAAACATATTCGCGTCTCATAAACATAATCCACCATCCATATGGGGAGCTCCGTCGATGTTATGCCCCAACACATCCATATTGATGCACGATGCCCAACGGCTTAGACATCTCGTACTTGTATTCAGCGCGTACCATTCGTATGTTATTCTCATAACCTAGTTCCGTAATCACATAGTCATTTCGTAGCTTCCGTGCACGAGGGCACGCTCAGCGCCGTAATCCATGTTCTACGCCTAGTGTTCAATGTTCTCGGAGCCGTGCACATGACACACATCTCAATATCATCTTTTAATGTTCTACCATCATTGCCCTACCACGACCCGTACACTTGATGCACGTCGCTTCAATTGTTCGATTATTCAATGTTCTATCTTAGTATTCGACACATACTTGCACCTTTCGTCGCCGAGCCACGCTCGCTAACTCGATAACATCTTACGCATACAATGATATACATTTTATTAGACGTGAAGTAATAGGGAGAGAGAGTCAAGAACCCGCCCACCTTAAGCCGATACGCCTTGTCGTCTCGTCGATTGAAGCGTCTCGCTTCCATAACTTGATCGCATAGCTAACTCCTGGACTTAGCCATTCCTTTGAACTACTCGGTTGATTTGGCCTATCGTGCCCATGCCACAATCCGTTGCAAGGCCACGATTTGGTTTTGCGGATACTTCATCGCATAAGGCAAAATGCCGACCTCTTATCGTCCAGCGTAAAAGCATAGACTGCACACCAGGTTAACTAAATCAGCACTTGCTCAATGGGACTTATTCTTTGTATCGATTCGATTCATAGATTCCAATCGACTCAAAGCTTACCTTTGGCCAACGCAACTCTTGCATCGATTCGCATCGATACCTCATCGGGTCAACGCAACTCTTTAAGTCAACGACTCATCGTAATGCACCGAGCGAAGCGGGGCATTACAACCAGATCCTTGGTCTTTAAGGCATAGACCCAAATCTTCCTGGAACAGTCATCAATAAAAGTTACAAAGTAAGATGCACCACCAATAGATTTTACCTTCATAGGACCGCAGACATCCGAGTGAATCAACTCGAGCAACGCCGGCTTTCTTGAATTTGGGTGACTTTGGAAAACCACCCTATTTTGCTTCCCAGCTAAGCAGTGCGTGTACTTCTCCAACTTTGTAGACTTGAGCCCTGGAATCACCTTCCTGTTCACCAAGTAGCTCATCCCCTTCTCGCTGATATGGCCGAGCCGCCTGTGCCACAACTCGGTAGACGCATCACTGACTGCGTTCACCTCCTGTGCTCTATGTGCGCTCCCCTCCATATAGTAGAGACCAGACTTCTTGCTTCCTCTGGCAATCACCATCGAACCTCTAGAAAGCTTCCAGTTACTATTCCCGAAGAGACTGAAGAATCCCTCGTCATCCAACCTTCCAATCGATACCAGGTTGAAACGGATATCAGGGACATGACGAACATCTTTGAGAACAAGAACTGCATCCGTCTTCGTTCTCAGATGCACATCTCCAACGGCAACCGCCTTCAACACATCTCCATTGCCCATCTTCAACACTCCACAGTCGCCTGTTGTGTAAGTGGCAAATAGTGCCCTGTTATGAGATACATGCGCTGAAGCTCCTGAGTCCACCAGCCAAGAATTGTCATCGCAGGCGAGGTTTGTGATAACCTCATCACCTACGACGATCACATCTCCTCCATATATCGAGGCCATTGCTGTAGTGTTCTCATCTTGCTTCCCCTTGTCGTCCTTCTTTTCTCTCTTCCAAGCGAAATAGTTCCGCTTGATGTGGCCCTTCTTACCACAATGGTAACACTTCGAGTCCTCGTAATGACCCTTGGACTTCTCCCTGCTCTTGTCTCTGCCACCACCTGGACCCCAGCTTTTGCTCCTTCCGCGGCTCTCTGAAACCAATGCCTCTGGGTGGTGGGATGTGGATGAAGTGCCCTGAGAACGTCTCCGCATCTCTTCATTCAGCACCCCGCTCTTGGAAAACTCTAGACTGACCATGCCCTCTGGAGTAGAAGCGATCATAGATACTCGTACGGTCTCCCACGAGTCTGGCAATGTACACAGCAGCCATAGTCCCTGAACTTCGTCGTCGAACTTGACTTCCATTAAAGATAGCTGGTCAACCACGCCCTGGAAATCACTCAAGTGATCCGTAATAGATGCCCCATCTTTGTACCGCAGACCCATCATCGTCCGGATCAGGAACAACTTGTTTACCCCGGTCTTCTTCGCGTTCAAAGATTCCAACTTATCCTATAACGTCTTCGCGTGCTCAATATTAGCAATGTGGTCGTACACGTTCTCGTCAACGAACTGCCTAATATATCCACACACTTGTATATGCTCGAATTTCTAGTCCTCCTCGAATTTATCACTGGACTTCTCGGATGCAAATACGGGCAGATGCAGCTTCTTGACAAACAATAAATCTTTCATCTTGCTCCGCCAATAGTGATTGTTGGTGTCGTTCAGGTTCACCATGCGCACTGGCTTCACGTCCATCTCTCATCTCTAGTTTTTCTGTCAACTCCTGACACCTTTCTGAATTCTAGAACCTGGCTCTGATACCACTTTGTTGGAAAATAAACGCAAAAACTTTTTCCCAAACTAGAGAGTATTTGCGAGAGAACCGAGCAATACAATGCACGAACCAAAATACCAAAAAACAAACCACGCAGACACAGAGAAGTTTTGACGTGGAAAACCCTTACGGAAAAAACCACGGGACGATCGGAGTCCAACCTTGAGAAGCCTTCACTAATGAATTAAAGGATTACAACCTCTACAAACTTCTCCCGATCCAAATCGGATCCCCACAACACTTAGGAGCAAGAATAATGATTACAAAGCTATGAAGAACAAGGACGATGAGTAGATATTACCCGAACACGATCCTCCTTCGAAATTGGCCTTCAATCCTCTTTCTTCTCACCCAAAGTTGCAGTGGCACTCTTGCCTCTTTTCTCTCTCTTGTTCTTCAGTGTTGTGTTGTAATTAGGGTTAGGAATAACCATGTATAAATTTCCTAGTCCGCAGCAAAACCTGGACCGTAGGATACGATCCAACGGTGATTAAATCATCCTGAAAAATGCTTCAGCCCCAACACACAGAGTTCGGCCAAAACTCTGTCCTGGCGCAGAGTTCGGCCAGAACTCTGTGTTCTACTTCCAGTAAGGTTCTGGAACAGGGAGGCAGAGTTCGGCCAAAACTCTCCCCTGGGGCAGAGTTTGGCCCGAACTCTGCCCCCTCTCTCCAGCAGCTCCTCTGGCAGCTCCCGAGCTTCTCCGTCTTCTCCGACTGGCCTCGTCACCTCCCCGAGCTTCTCTGACACACAGACGACACTCGTCGCACTTCGGAGTCTTCTTCACATAGGTTGGGAACCCCACCCACTCCAACAGGTCGAGGAGAGAAGGAGACGGAGGAGGCAGAGAAGGAAGAGAGGAGGAGGTCGAGGAGAGGAGGAGGCAGAGGAGATGAGAGGAGGCGGAGAAGGAGGTCGAGGAGAGGAGGAGGCAGAGGAGATGAGAGGAGGCGGAGGAGGAGGTCGAGAAGAGGAGGAGGTAGAGGAGAGAAGGAGGCGGATGAGATGAGGGGAGGCAGAGAAGGAGGAGGTTGAGGAGAGGAGGAGGCAGAGGAGAGGAGGACTGTCAAAATTTTTGATATCCCTTCTAATATAAAGGACTCTCAAATTTTTTGACAGTCCTAAAATAAATTGGACTAGCCCGAAGCAATTTTTTCGGTGCCAAAGTTGTAAATAAGTCAAAAAAAATTAGACTAGCTTAAGTAAGTAATTTTGTATGTGCCTTTAGATATTTCCCTTTTGAAAATACAGTGGTAGTGTAAATTTAACTGAATATTAAAGATTTAAGAGGCTTCATTTTAACTCGATACCCTCATTTTTTCAAAATTTTCAATTTGATACCGTAAACTTTAATATCATATAAATTACTATCCTCAACTATTGAATATTTTCAAGTCAATACCCTCCGTTAGTCAAACTTAGCAAAATAAATAATAATTTTCTGACCAAATTATCTCCATCCTCCTCTTGGGAGCATTTGAAGTGATCACCAATTAGAGGAATATATTTGTTATTTTGGATTTTTTGTTAACATGTTAGGTATTAAGTTTTACAATTATAATTGAATTATTAAGTTGTCTAATATTAAATTTTATGACATTAAGTTGAAAATTTTAAATAGTTGAGTAGCCCAAATTTAATAACATCACATAGTTTTTCAAAACTTGCTTCCACTGCTCAATGAATCATAATTTGAGGGGGGAAAAAACTTTGCAAAGTGACAAATACCATAGCTCGATCGGCATGTGAGTCGTCTTGTATCAGCAACAGTCTGTGATTAATACTGCAAGATGATTTCTATTTCCGAGTCGTTGACAGCAACCAAACAAACGTAGTGGTCCTGCTCCAATTGAAGTAGTGGAACATAAAGTTTGACAAACATAGTGATGGACATGAAAGAACAATGTATATATCCATGAACCGTTGAAAATGTAGCTTCTCATACGAATAATCTGCCTAACCAATGCGACTTTGCAATGGAAGCCATGGCCATAAGAGGATTCGGATCCACATGTCGGTATCTGGGTGCTCAAACGCTGAGGGGCCTCCATTGCAGTACCTACCTTTTAGCACGCCTGGTCATGTAGGTGCACATTTTTGGTCTTTGAGAGGCATGAGATTATATAAGAGAGTTTAGGCCATCTTCAATGGGAATTTCTATGATATGAGTTTTTATCCTACTTAACATTGTACTTTAAGACAATTTCTATCCTAGTTAGTAGAATTTATAGTTTCTAAATATAAATTAAAAAAAAACACTTTTCAATGATTCTCTATTTCTATCCTACTTGGCCCAAAATAAAAATATCATCGTTTAGGGAGATAATTACTGTTTGCCATGAGCAAAAAGTTGAAGAACTTTTGTATTACAAACGAGAAAAAGTACAAAAGAAATCATAAATAGGAAATCTAAATACAATTTGATTCTAGAAAAGTGTGACGATAGAGATCGAACACTCTAGTGGTTCCTTTACTCCGTTGATGATCTGACGACAAGAATAACTTGCACTGACTCTCTGAATGCCTGTGTATGGGTAATCCAGGGTTGCCAATCAAGAAGCAGTCGAGAGCCCAAATAAAGGAAGAATTCTTCTATTTATAGGCTGGTATAATGAATCACCCATGCACGCATATGTGATGCGCGCATTAGTTTTGGCGCGTAGAAGTGCTGCATTCACGAAGATAGAACTGAATCTGTTGTAACTGCACTGTTGGACTGCGGATAAACTGACACGTGACAGTTGTTGAGAATTTTTTGTTGCTGAGATGTTGGGTGGTTGACACCCGTTCATAAACATGACTGAGTCAATGACTCGTGGCATGTGCACATTGCTCAAAGATCGCATTCTGTTAAAACGTAATGGATTTGATCGTATCTGAGAGATACTGCATCATTGCTGGCCATGTGGCACCCTTCAACAAAGGGCTACGCTATTGTACTCTGATGTAGAAGCTGCATTTTGGAGCGCCAGAGTGGCTGCGCTTTTGGACACGTTGAAGGTCGTGCTTTCAACTGAATCGACAACGAGTATTCGACAGCTGACATCTGACAACTAATAGTTGTCCCCTAACATTTGTGTCAGCGTAAATGTTGAAGTGATAGTTAAGGGTTCGTGCTTTGCGAGGCTGCCTATTGGGTGTTGCATTTTTTACTGCTCTAAGGCACTGCGCTTTTTGGAAGCTGCGTCTTTAGGACACTTGGGCTCCCATGGACTGCGCTTTTTGGGATGTTTGGGTTAAAGCTCCTTTATTTCTGCCGCTATGTGGGGCTCTAGAAGTGATAATTTTGACTATGGACTTAGTCAAATATATCATAAATGAGATTCATTGTCATGAATACGAGATTCATCCATCTAACTCGGAGCCTTTGACTGGCTGCCACTTGGCATGTGGGTTTGACCACATAGCCTATAAATATGGGTGTTTTTTTAGGACACAACTCCTTTGTGCACGCCTCTTCCCTACTTCATGTCGGAGACGATGCTGTACCTCGATGGTTGCCAATCTTTTCCTTGGCAAACATGGCAGAATTCTGCCAATCGTGGGCTAGGATTGTATATTTCTTTGTTCAAATAAGCTGCGAGTTTGATGAATGAGATTTTGAGATGAACTCAGCTGACTGTAGGCAGAGTTTTCCCTATTCTTGCAGCGTGCTAGCTGTGTTTTGGCCCAAGATGACGCTGGGTGCCAAGATGTTGACTACAGTATCTTGGATTGATTGCCATTCCGAGCTCTATCAAGTTAGCGGCTAGGAGCTGCACCGAAAACGTCGCTTTTCTTGGCCTATATTATAGGTGCACTGAGAAAAGGCACTTTTCTTGGCATACATTGTATGCTGCACTTTTGTATGTTATGCTTCACTTTTCTTAGCATACGTTGCATGCTAAGTAGGTAGATAATTTTATTTATGTAATCATGAGCATAAAAAAAAATCTGTAATAGACTTCCACCGTATTGTAGTCATGATTATTAATAAAGAATCTCTTTTATATGCTTTTTTTCAAGTTGTGTACTGCGCTTTTTTTCAATACTGTCTTTGTTTGAAGTGCGCATCAATTTTTGGTTGTCTTCTTCTGTAGGTGTTGTACTTTATTTAGCTCACTGTGCACTTTCTAAATTTTCAGTCTTCTACAATATCCCCTTAAAAGTTTTCAAACTTAGATAAGTTTGGAATACTTTGAAAAAGAAGCATGAAATGACACGAGGATGAGGAGTGCACAACCCTCTATTGACAGACTATCGTCATTTAAGAGAGTGAGTAACCGTCAGCATTTAGTGCTTTGGCCGTCATTCATTAATGATAATGACTTCTCATTTTTGGAAGAGATTAAGAATGATTTCATTTTACCACTACACGTGTTTCGAAACATCTCCCTAGACCCAAAGCATCTCTTGGTATCATCTGCTGACATGTGTCCTCACCCTATAAATAGGGGTTTTGGGGAGAAAGAAGAACTATACTCTGTTCATTTTCTCTGAACTCTTTTCTAAAGACATCTCCTTCTTCCATGAGCAGAAATCCTAGTTTTCTTTCAATGGCCCCCAAAACTCCGAGAGCTTCTACGGCCCCTTTGGCTAGTGCGACGAGTACTAGCAAGTCCAAGGAGAAGAAGCCGGCCGCCGAGGCCTTCGTCGCGAAAGTTGTTCCGGTCATTGATGAGCACGCACACTCCGATGTGCAAAAAGCTATTACGGGTAGCCTTCTTATCTTCGTTTTGACAGAGATGGCCTGAGATATATAGGTGATCCTGCATAAGTGTTTGCTTTCGAAGCAACAATTCAAAATATGCACCGATACCCTATTTGCTGACGTGCATGGGCACTATTTTTCGATGTAGTGTCTGAAAGATACGCTGATGCTCCTTTGCCGATGTGTATGGGCACTACTTTTCGAAGTAGTGTCTGGAAGATGCGCTGACGCATGCTGACGTGCATGGCTACTAAAAAAGTGCCAGTGCTGAAGCTCGCTTGCTGATGCGCATGGCCGCTGAACAGTGTCTGCGCTGAAGCTTGCTTGCTGATGCACGGCCACAAAACAATGCATGCACTGAAGCTTGCTTGCTGACATGGCATGGCTACTGAACAGTGCTTGCCCTTAAGCTTGCTTTTCTTTTACAAATGTCTTTTAGGTATTTTTTGACTTTTTGTTTGCTTATGTGCAGTTTTGTGGTTATTACCCGATTCGGTGAGCTTCGCTTCGACTCATCTGTCTATGTCCTAGGCATGAACTTTGACGTAGAGATGGTCAACCCTACTAAGGAGTTAATTGCTCGGGACCGACCATCTAGTAGATTGGCTATGATAGACCTTCAGCACTATGCCTACTTCTAGCGTATGATGAGTCAAGGCAAATTCTCGGCCGAAAGTGATAATGGTGCTGAGATGGTGAAACCACAATTCTTTTTCAGAGATAAGTTAATCTCCAAAAATACCAGGATCATGAAGATCAAGAAAGAGTGGTACTTTGGCAACTGCGACCTTAGTCCGTATGTCCCACCGACCAAACGACAACTTTCGCTTTTGGTCTTCGCGAGTTTGGTCGAGAGGCAGCGTATGAAGTGGGAATTGACCCCTGCTTAAGGTGGGGTACTGGTAGGCCGCTTCAAACTGGACTCCCATTTTAGGAAGAAAGATGTTTTCACATATGTCCATGACGGACCATCTTACTCTTTGAGAGTAATACATCCGGGTCACCTTCTCAACGATCTGAGCCCAGACATTCATCCTTTTGGGGCCTCTACTTTTTCTAACCGACTTCTTGCAGATGAAATCATGTACCCGAAGGAGACTTTTGGGTCGAAGGTTGGGTACACCCTAATTCTAAGTGGCGTAACTTGACCTTGTGGATATTAGCCAAGTATGAGATAGAGCTAAAACAGATGGGTCTGTACTATGCTGTCAGCGCTACTGAGTATGGGATGGAAATTAATCAGCATATGTTCCTGGCTCTGCTAGAGTTATACAACCGTCATACCGGGACATTCTATATTCTTAGAGGAGAGTTAGGGCTGGCTCTTCACGAGATGTTCGCTATTTCGAGGCCACCCTAGGGGAACGAACCATACGAGGAGTATACTCCTTGCAATAAGAAATTTATAGGGCTGGAAGCAAAATAGCCTGAGATGATTGACATATATAAAGAGTTGTTATGTTATCATTAAGTGTACCAGCGTCAAGATGCTCAGATGACTCATCCACATATTTCTGCCTGGAGAGATTACGTCTTCACTGAACATCTCGCAGGACCAAGGCAGGTTTATATCACTACTCGTCGGGAACATACCCCTACTGAAGTTGATGTATTGATGGTGGCAGCGAGGGAGAATAGCCCCGCGATAGATGCGGAGGGAAAGTCGACCTCTTCGGTCCACAGTTATTTTTGTCAAAATTTGTGTGCTATGTCTCCGAAAGAGGTACTGGCTGCCATTTTGATGATATGGCTACACACCTGTGTGGTCCTAGGAAGTTCTGGGTCCATAGGAAGAGTGAGCAGGAACCTTATCATGCAGGTCGTTAGGCTGGTGTTTGGATATCATATTGTCCTGTTACCTGCCATGGTTTGCAATATTTTGAGAGGCCTGTGGGAGTTCTCGAAGAGGATAATCAAGTATGGTGGAAAGGATGGTAAATTTCTCCTGATGGAGCTTTCCTACCATTACCTGATGTCTTGGTTGGTGCTACATCACCCAGGCTTGATGGACCCTGGTTCAGAAGAAGGTCACATGGTCGATGATGCCTCCATGTGCCTTTATCGTCGGAAGAAGTGGATTCACCAAGGTATCCATGTTGTAGATGGGTGCTGGGTCACTTGACAGGCTACGACTTCCTCAGGATCCCGCTCTTTTACTCGGGATTCTTTGTGGGGGACGAATTAGAAGACAACCAGGTGACTGCTCCGACGCTTGGAGCTTTTTATTCGTTGTAATCTATCTGACCGTCGTATTTGGTGTACAGTAACCAGAACCATGTATTTCTAGAGCCTTATCTGCCAAGCCAGTTCGTACGTCAATTAGGCTACAGTTAGTTGATGATGGATACCCATGCACCTGCTTGGGTTATAAGGGAAGTTACTGGATGGCGTGTGCGTAGCACTACTACAATGCCGGGTGCACTGAAGCAATCTTTATTGTACCTGCGGATAGGCCCGAGACACATATTTTGTGTTCCGTCCTGAAGTAACTGCTCGATGAACAACTTTTCTTCGGACTATAATCGGGTGTAGAGCTTCATCGTTAGGACCAAGATGGAGGCCTATCAGGCCGTTCTCAAGAACATCTGAATCAGCAACCTTCGAGTGGCAAGGTATCAAAGGGGTTAAGTGCCTCCCCAGAAAAAGAAAAGGCCCACGTGGTTTCGCCCTTGAAACGTCGTCCCCCAACTGAGGCGAGCTCTTCACCGTCTAAAAGGGTGAACCGGGTGGCTCATAAGTTGACTATATCGAAGAAGTCGACTTCATTTCCCATGGAGCAGAAGAAGGGACCATCTGCACGATCCCCTTCAAAGGCATCCTAGCATAAAAAACTCGTCTATTAGTTTTTAGGATTTTCCCTTATTCTTCTTGTTTTCCCTTTATTTGCACATCTTGTGAAGAAGTCAAAATGGTTAAAGAAGGACTTGACCGATTGTGAGTTTGAAGCCCTCGGGGACCTTCTCGAGGAAGCTGCTGCAAGGGTACCCTTTCGGCTACCAAAACGTCTGCCGGTCAGGGTTGGGACCACTATACCGTCCAAATGCCCTCCATCGACGAGGGTTGAAATAGCTACCCAGGCTGAGGGGCCCTCTAGGTTTGAGGTTCCAGTGACTATGGGGACTGAGAAGGCTATTGATCCGGAAGAGGTTTCGATGATAGACACTGTAGGGGCTGCGCCGGTTGAGGAGTCTCTTATTGCTTTGATTGTCTTCTTTGACTATGAGCACAGAGATTTTTAGAGTTAATGGAGGCATGTAGATCCACCGACCCAGGAAGTACGTTAATCATGACTCTTTATATCTTATTCATATGCTTGTTCTCCCATGAATTCATTGGTTTTGCAAGTGCCCCTCAAGAAGAACCCCCTGTCGGGGTAACAACAGATGAGCCCCTTGCGACACCCAGGGTCATTCTTGTGGCGGCTGAAGGCAAAGCCAAGGAATCAGTCACTGGGATAGAAGAGACAAAAAATACATCCAGGGATACTAATAATGCAGCCCAAGAGACTCCAACGGAGCCTCCTTTCCTTAATGATGAGGCGAATGAGTTGTCAAAGATCAAGTCCATGAGTCGACAAAAGAAATGCTGGTTGACCTGGCAGCTATAGAGAAGGTCGATGCCGAGGCAGTGGATCAGCCTTTGTCGGCTGGAGGACCAGAGACAGATCATGTGGTGAGGAAGTCCTCGACTCTGGAGGGTCCCGACCCAGTGTATATCCCTTGGGGAAGCACCATCGGGGCTTCCTCTGAATTGGTAGTATCGGAATTGGGACGTGCTACACCAGGAACTAGTATGGTTGCCCTAATGACATGCTCTGTTCCTTTGCCGACCGTGGCTTCTTCAGCTCATGTGGCGGCTTCGAGTTCTATAATACCCTCGGTTGCTCCTGTTCATGCTTATCTTCCACCAGGACCTTCTACCGTGCTACCTACAATGATGCCTATGACCATAGCTGGCATAGACGACTATACTGGGCTCATTGTCGAGATGATTTACACAACTTTGAGGCATGGAGTCACCAGTATTTTGGAGCGGGGTTGCAACTTTGCTCTTGCTCGAGCAGCGATGGCACTCCAGTCGATATCGCTCAGGGCTTTTTTTGGCTGGGAAGCGATAGCTAACGCCTTGGAGGCTTCGATGGCTAAACTGGAAGCTTGTCTTACGGAGCTTCGGGGCATAGTTCACGATCTCTCACCCTTGGTGCACAAGGAGTTGGACAAGCTGAATACTGAGATGTCTTAATATCCATCCGGTCGATAAGCCCTTGCACGCGAAGCAACTGAGATTGGAGCGAAGGTGGAAGAGCTGGGTACTGCTGAGGGAGTCCAAGCCTGTCTCCAGGAAACCTTGGCACAGCGCTGTGAAGACTACCGGGAGCAGATCCGGCTTTTGGAAGAAAAGTTGGCCACCGCAGAGGGCAAATTAGAGAGGGCGAAAGACGAACAGATGTCTCTTCGTCGTAAGTTCGAGACTTTGACCCAAGATTTCGAGGTGTTAGTACCCATCTGACAGAGTTGGAGGATGTTTATCGAAGCATATCTCAGTTTGATGACGAGGTGGCAAGGCGTCAAGAGGCAGAGCATCGAGCCAAGGAGTCCATTGGACTGAGACTCGCTTTTTGAAGAGTCGAATCCGTGACCTCATGCGCCGACAAATTTATATAGTTGCTTTTGATTTTTCTTTCTTATTTTGTGCCTCTTAAGGCCTTTATTTTGATGTAGTCATACTTTTTCCTTTTCCTGACTTTGAAAAAGAAATAAAGAATTTATTTTCTTCTTATTTGTTTATTTGTTATGAACTTTGTGGCAGTGAGAATCCTATCAGAGGTAGCTTTAACATGGTAGAGTGAAAGTAACTCCGCTGGAGATATTTTGTGGTCCTAGCATCCATATCATGCCTAGAATTTTAGGCACAGATGGTAAGGTGAGATAATTGACACAGTGGCGGTGAGGAGTTAGTTATGTGGGGATGTTTACTCAGAGGTAATATGGACATGGTAGACATCTGATTTTAGTAGCAGGGTCATCTTTCTCAGAGGTTGTATGAACATAGAAGGAAACGACTCTGTGTGTACATGAAAACAATTTAGAGGTAATGTGAATGTGGATGTCTTCGTATAGGGTTTGTAGCGACATAAGGGTTGCTTAGGTAAGAACGTTTACTCAGAGGTAAATATGGACATAGTAAACATTCAATTTGGAAGAATCTCACTCAGCAGTTTAAATAAACATGGCAAGATAGGACTCTAGAGAACGATTCAGAGGTAATAAGAACGTGATCGCCTAAGGTTTTACTTGTAGAAGGCATCTTACTGAACTTCTGTTAGGAGTAAAGAAATACATGCTCAAAACTAGACATAGTATTTCTTTAGAAATTTGCCATTGATGGACATCATTAGCAAATCTCTATTAGCTTTGGCGAGTCGATAAGCATCGCTAGAGTATATGGACTCCACTACGAAGGGACCTTCCTACTTAGGCTGGAATTTCTTGGTTGTCTTGAGTCATAACCATCGATATTACTGATAACACGAGATCACCAACTTGAAATGTCCTTTTCTTGACCTTTTTATTGAAAGCTCCAAAATTTGAGCTTGATAGCTCAATACGTTGTTGTGCTAGAAGGCGCTTCTAGTCCAATGCTTCTAACTCTTGTAGTCGACGACGTTGATTGTTTTCCTCTGTTAACTGGTTAGCGATGGCTACCCATAGAGATGGGATCTAAATTTCCAGGAGAAGTACCGCTTCACTCCCGTAAACGAGAAAGAATGGTGTATTACTAGTTGGTGTCCGGACAGTTGTGCGGTATGCCTGAAGACATTCGCCTAGTTTTTCATTCTAGTCATGCTTATTATATGATATGACATTCTTGAGTAGCTTAACAATTGTCTTGTTGAATGCTTCTGCTAGTGCATTTGTCGTCAGATTTTAGGTGTCGATGCTACATTTTATATTCAATTTTTATCACAAAATCGATGGAAGGCATGGCTCATAAACCGGGGGCCATTATCATGAATGATTCTTCGAGGTACTACAAAGCGGTAGATAACATGGTGCTTAACAAAGTTGATTACATTTGAGGTTTTTACCTCCACCAGTGGTATCATCTCCATCCACTTAAAGAAGTAGTCGATGGTGGCAAGGATGAACCGGTGCCCTTTGGAGGACGGAGAGCTGTTCGGTCCAATGATATCTATTTCGCATGCTTCGAATGGCCAAGCCGCAGCGGTGGGGTGCAGGAATTCAGAGGGTTGATGGATGAAGTGTCACGACCCGGTCCCAATTTGTTGGGTCGAATCGGATCATGCCCAGCCTGCACCGTTGTGAGACGGCGGTAGTAAGCTGTATCTAAATGCAGATAATCACAACAAAACAAATCTATTTGCCACAACTTTAAATACTTTGATAATTAAAGACTTGTCCAAAAGTTTCAAATACAAACCACAACTGAAATAAATTATTTATTTTCCACATAATCATAAACTGGAAATAAATCTAATTAGCAGTCTCCTCATCATCATCCTCTGGTAGAATAGTCGTGTACAGCTCAGGGTCATAGTAGCTACTTATCAATAGCTCAGTATCGTCCATAGTACCTACGGGGAATCCAGTCAGGAAAGGAGCAAGGTATACTTCATGATAATCCAACAATTGAAATAATAATAGAGTTATGCACTTTTAAACAATTTGAAATAAATAGTTTTCCAGCAGTTAAAATATTGTAATGTGAATAGGCAATAAATATGACCGGATTGGGTTGTACAGTTGTATCCTATTGATACGATATGGCTTATCCCCGTGTGTATGACGGGTAAGCTAACACAGTCATTGTACTACTTTGGATGTGGTCATACTCATTACACTACTCCTCCAGTACCCAACAGTTAATCAGTCAATGCTCTCAAAGAGAGTTCCGTGTTGCATCGTGGTTTAAACTTGCAATAAAATGATTACTAAATAATTGTAAACTAACACAAAATGTACTTGCCTTGATCTATTGACTGGATTTGGAAGTCGGTACCGGGAAGTCAAACTCGTCCTCGAAATCCTACAATTGAGAATTCCTGACTTAGCACCAATATTCAATCCATATCTAGGTGTGCTAGTCACAATCTCTAGAATTTGTCCTAGTTCGGTTTTAGATTATTTACAAACTCTACCAGAACACGCTTATCGATGTGAGTTACTAACTGAAGAAAGTCGATTTAACTTTTTATTGGGAAAAATCGTATTTTTCAATTATTTGGCAAAACTTTGTATTTCATTATATTATATTTAAAAATAATATTTATTTAAATAAGAAAAGCGTAAAATTTATTTAAATAATAAACTTGTAATTTTCCTAATTTATTTAATGTGAGAAAATAATATTGATTTTTTATAAAATAATTATTTTACTATTTTTACGTGTTTACGCCAACCACAAACCAGAAATGAATAAAACTACACTAATTTATTACAAAACCACAGAAAGTAATAAAAAGTGGGCTTATGCCCTTTACAGACTTTTTTATATAAATTGAAATAAGATAAAAATTTGTTAGCTCTGAAAAATGTCTTGCACTAATAAATACTGAAAACAAAACTAATTAAATTAAATTAAAATTTATTAAGAGTCTCAGACTTGGTCCAATCGTCATAATTTAGCTAATGCCTCAACGTCCGGAACAATGCCGGTTTCGTTTGCATTTCACTAAGGGCCTATTTACCGATATGGTAGTCGCCCAAAATCTACTTTAAAAAAAATATTTCCGAACTCCGATTTAAAAATATTCCTTTATAAATTTTATAAACATTTCTGCAGCATTCCCTCAATTTTCGGGATAACCCAAAACTGGGAAAATGCGCCAAAATACCAATATATATATATATATATATATATATATATATATATATATATATATATATATATATATATATATATATATATATATATATCCCAAACCAGGGAAAATCCATAATTTAAATTCCACCACAAGGATTAATAACTCACAAAAATATTTCCGAAGAATACTCAGAAAATTCGAAATTACTCGGTAACCCGAGAATTCACAGAAACAACCAACATAAAGATTAAACTCTCAAAACCAATCCAACAGAACCTAAATTCTTCAAAAAAAGAAACCAACAAAAACTTCCCGAAACTAACTCAAAATTTCCGAGAAGCCACTGGGAAGAAACCACATAACTATTATTCTCCAAAATGAAACCAATCCACAGTACAAAATGAACTTCGGAATTTCCGAATTCGAATCGTCTAACCGAATCCCGTAATGGGATCGGGGACCAAATCATCACCGACTACGGAACGAAAACTGGGAGAGCAATTATACCTGGGGTTGCTCTGCTAGAGCTCTCAGATGTTAAAAATAGAGAAAAGAAAATCCATGGAAGACTAAAAATAGCTCGGAACAGCGCCTCGCCGGGTCGCGGCTGTGTTATACGTACCGAACCGGGATCGGACAGCAAATCCGAGCACGCCTACGAGAACCGAAGATCGGGCCACGAAATTGGACCCAAAAATGAATAGTGAGTGGTGCACAGGACAGATCGGGCACGCGGGGTCGGCCGGGGACAGCCGCGGGGAGGCAGTACGGATCGGGACGTTGTCGTCGGAGGTACGACGTGGTCGGGGTCGCCTGGGCGGGGCCGGCCTGGACTTGGGCGGAGGTGCGCTGGAAAGGAGTTGGCCGAGAGGGGGCTGCGCAGGGGAGCCGCAGGTGGCTCGCCGGACAGACGAGGCGGCGGCGACGGAATCGGCGTAGGGGTCGGCCGGAAATTGGGGCTAGGGCACAGTTTAAGCTTGGAAAATGGTAGAGATGGTGAAAGAGGGATGGGGAAGAAGGTTTATATAGAAAAGAGGATGGGGGTTACAGAAGATTGAAGGAGAAGTCGGCGTTAGGGAGCCGAGGAGTTGCCGGAGCGACCGTTCGGGAAGGGGCTCGGCCAAGAGTGTTTTGGAAATAAATTTGTTCCAGAACGGAAGAGAGAGGGTGTGTTAAGAATAAATAAGAGATTTAATAAGGTATTAAAGAAACAGATTTGTTCTTTTTTTTTTATTTTTAAAAATATGATATTTATATATATGGTTTCGGGACGGATCAGAACAGGTCAGAACGGGTCAGGTCCAACAATCAAAAATTTCAGGATAAAAAAAATGTTTCTTAAAAAAAATATATATTTTTAATTTATCATCTAATAATGATTTATATATAAAAATAATTAGCTAATTAAATTATTCAATTAATTAACTAAAAGTTACGGATTTCACAACCTTCCCTCCTTAAGAAATTTCGTCCTCGAAATTAAAGGATAGGGTTAGGAATTACCTCAGGTCTCAAACAAAAATGGGTATTGCTCCCTCATCTCATCTTCTCGCTCCCAGGTAGACTCGCCTGGGGAATCGTGCCTCCACATAACTCTGACTATGGGAGTCACCGAAGTCCTGGTCCTCTTCTTGCCTCTGTCCAAAATCGCCACTGGCTTCTCTGGCACTGTAAGGCTGGGTCCAATTTCCAGTTCTGAATGGTCCAAGATGTGGCTCGGATCCGGGATGTAGCGTCTGAGCTGTGAAACATGGAAGACATTGTGCACGCCTTCAAGATTAGCTGGTAGAGCTAATCGATATGCTTCTTCTCCAATTCGGCTCAAAACTTCGAATGAGCCGATGTACCTGGGGCTCAGCTTTTCTGCTCTGTCAAATCTGATAGTTCCTCTGGTAGGGGAGATCTTCACGAACACACCGTCTCCTTCTTTGAACTCCAATGGTCGGCGACTGCTATCAGCCCAATGTTTCTGTCTGTCCTGAGCAATTCTGAGCTTGTCTCTAATCACCTTTACCTTCTCTGCTGCATCGGTCACCATTTCGGGTCCAAGTAGTACTCTTTCTTCTACGCCGTCCCACGTAAGTGGAGTACGGCAACGACGTCCATAAAGAGCTTCAAATGGTATCATACCGATGCTAGCTTGGTAGCTGTTGTTGTAAGAGAACTTTACTAAGTGCAAATGGACTTCCCAAGACCCTCCAAATTCCAAGACGCAAGATCTCAACATGTCGTCAAGCGTCTAGATTGTCCTCTCTGATTGTCCGTCAGTTTGGGGATGGGAGGCTGTGTTGAACTTCAGTTTTGTTCCCAAGCTGTCATGCAAACTCTTCCAAAAGTGAGAGGTAAATCTAGTATCTCGGTCAGATACAATACTTACCGGTACTCCATGAATCCGGTAGATGTGTCTCATGTACAGTGCTGCCAATTTCTCGGTGGATAGACCAACCTTGAAGGGGATAAAGTGAGCTGACTTCGTCAGTCAGTCCACAATAACCCAAATGGCGTCCTTCCTTCCTTGGGATCGAGGCAATCCTGACACAAAGTCCATCGTTATATGCTCCCACTTCCACTCCGGAATGTCCAGCGGCTGTAGAAGTCTTACGGGTCTCCGTTTGCTAGCCTTCACTGGTTGACAAATCAAGCATCTAGCCACAAATCTGGATACATCCTTCTTCATTCCATACCAACAAACAATTATACGTATATCCCGATACATCAGGTTAGCTCCAGGATGTATGGAATACTGTGACTGGTGCGCTTCTTGCATCAGCTTATTCCTCAGTTTGCCAGATGGTACACACAGCCTCGTACCATTCTTCAATGCTCCGTCACTGGCGATAGAGAATCCTTCAAGTGTTCATGCCGCACTTGATCTCTGAGTTTGCAAAGTGTCTCGTCGTGGAATTGTGCCTCCTTGACTTTGTCCATCAGACTTGAACGCAATTACAACTGCATCATGGTTGAGTCAGCTCCAGGTACAATAGCTTCTCGCCCCAGTTTCTTAATCTTTTCCTCAGGCAGTACAATCTTCAGACCAAGCTTCTTTATGTCCTCCAACAAATGTCGCTCCTTGGTTAAAAATATCGCCATCGGGTATCGACTAAGTGCATCAGCAACCACATTAGCTTTTCCCGGATGGTACTGCAGATCGATGTTAAAATCCTTCATCAGCTCCAGCCATCTTCTTTGTCTCATGTTCAACTCTTTCTGAGTGAAAACATATTTCAAACTTTTGTGGTCTATAAATATTTCCACTCTCTCTCCATAGAGATAATGCTTCCATAGCTTCAAAGCAAAGATGACTGCAGCAAGCTCCAGATCATGTATGGGATAGTTCTTCTCATGAGTCCGTAATTGCCTAGAAGTGTAAGCAATTACTTTCCCATGTTGTTGAAGAACGCAACCCAGTCCTTTTCCAGAGGCATCACTGTAGATTGAGAAACTGTCGGTACCTGCGGGTAGCACAAGTATCGGTGTTGTTGTAAGTCTCTTCTTCAGTTCCTCAAACGATGCCTAACAAGCTTCCGTCCAGATGAACTCTTCATTCTTCCGAGTGAGCTTCATTATTGGTTCAGCAATCCTGGCAAAATCCTTCACAAACTTTCGGTAGTAGCCAGCCAAGCCCAAGAAACTTCTGATTTCAGCAACTGAGCTTGGGGTAGACCACTTCTCAACAGCAGCTATCTTCTTAGGATCTACCAAAATTTCTTCTCCTGTGACAACATGGCCAAAAAAATCTACCTTGTCTAGAAAGAATTCACATTTGGAAAGCTTACCATATAGCTTCTCCTTCCTCAAAGTTCCCAGAACTTTTCTGAGGTGCTCTTCATGCTCTTCTTCGGTTTTTGAGTAGATCAGGATGTCATCGATGAAGACAACAACAAACTGATCCTGGTATTCATGGAAAACCTTGTTCATAAGGTTCATGAATACAGCAGAAGCATTCGTCAGCCCAAACGGCATGACCAAGAATTCAAACTGCCCATACTTGGTGTTGAACGCCGTCTTGGGAATATCTTCCTTCTTGACCCTGATTTGATGGTAACCAGATCTAAGGTCAATCTTCGAATCACCTTAGCTCCACTCAGTTGATCAAATAGGTCATCGATCTGGGGCAGAGGGTACTTATTCATGATGGTGATGTTGTTCAGCGCTCGGTAGTCGATGCACATCCGTACAGTCCCGTCCTTCTTGGGTACAAATATGACAGGTGCTCCCCAAGGTAAAGCTCCATCTCTGATAAATCCAAGGGCCTTCAGCTCATTGATCTGGTCTTTCATTTCCTTGGCCTCCTTAGGGTTGACTCTGTAGCATCCCCGAGAAATAGGAGCAGAGCCAGGAACTAGGTCGATGTTGAATTCTATATCTCTATCTGGGGCTAATCCTGGAAGACTATCAGGGAAGACATCCATGAATTCTGCTATGATAGGGTAAAGAGGTCCAGGTTCTTCGGTGATAGAGGAGTAAGTAATACCCTACATATCTTCCGGAGCTCGAAAGATTTCAAACTCCGGCTCTCTAGGTGGGCTGAAGACTACATATCCTCTGTGACAATCTATCAGCGCATGCTGCTTACTTAACCAGTCCATTCCTAGGACTATATCATAGTTAGGTAAGGGCATCACCAGTAAGGGTGCTAAAAAGTTGTGTTCAGATATTGTTATAGGATAGTTACAGGTCTCAGTGATGGGTATGGGTCCACCACCAGTCATAACTCTACATATCTTCTTGCTAAATCTCGTATCTAGGTGGTGTGCAGTGATGAATTTTGTTAATATGAAACTATGTGATGCACCCGAATCAAATAATGCTAAAGCAGGATGTGAATGCACATAAATGAAACCTTCGATGACATTAGTGGTAGGTTCCTGCTCTGGCTCTTGTTTCTCTGCTGTTAGGGCAAAAGCTCGCCCAGTCTTCTGTTGATGCTGCCCAAACTATTGTTGCTGAGTGGGTAGAGGACCTTTCTGTTGAGTTGCTCAAGTCCCGTGGACTAACGAGGGCAGTCCTTCACTTGGTGGGTGGCAGACCCACAGACTAGGCAGTATCCTAGCCTTTTTCTGCAGATGTTCGACTGATGCCCTGGCCTCTTGCAAAAATCACAGACAGGTATCTACCTCTGAGGTGCTTTATTATTGTTTCTTGTCTGCTGGTGCAGCGAAAGCCTGTTGTTGTTGTTGGGCTTCTTCTGATTACCCTGGAAGTTGTTAGTTCCAGGATAATCCCTCTTTGAGCGAGCGGGTTAACTTTTCTCTATATCCTAAGCTCGCTCCAGGATCCTTTTATAAGTCTTAGCACCGCCTGAGATCACATGGGTGCGGATCTCTTCTCTCAGCCCATATCTGAACCTTTCAGCACGATCATCAGGGTCAGCTACCAAATTTTTGGCAAAATGGCTGTGTTGGCCGAATTCTGCCGCATATTCTCCAACAGTGATATTTTCTTCCTTCAGGTTCTGAAATTGCCTCTCCATCTCCTGCAACTCTGATGTTGGGAAGAACTTCCTCTGGAACAACCTCTTGAAGGTGTTCCAGTCAAGCTGCTTATCCTGGAGTCGGGGTTCATTCCGATACTAGGTGCTTGCTACATTTTACAGTTGAAGTCCTACTGCTTCGGCCTTGAGGTCTTCTGGAAGTCGAGCGACGCTTAAGAGATGCTCGATGCTGTCGAGCCATTCGTCGGCATAAACGATTCCCTCGGTTCTCTTAAAGGGTCGAGGGTTCTGCTTTTTGAAACTCTCAATATCGCCCACTTTAGCAATATGATCCCCATTAATTTAAATAGCCTTAATATTACATAAATTAATCCCTTAGATTTATGTTTACCTTGGCAGGCCTTGGTTCAAGTTGAGCTGCTTCTCCTCTTCCCAGAGCAGTCATAGCCACGTTATGAGCATTCTCCATGCTTTCCTTCATAATAGCGGTTTGCTCTTGATGAGCTTCCGTTTGAGCTCTCTGGGCTTCTAGTACTCCTCGTAGCAGACCTACGAGGTCGGTGGGGTTCAAGGGCACTGGTGGGACAGCTGGATCGGGTACCACCGTAGTGGCTTGCTGTTCAGTCTGGGAAGATGATGGATCCGTCGTTGTAGCAGCATACATCCTACGGGGTGCATTATGGGGACGGTCGGTCAGCTGATGGGGTGTAAAACCCGGACTTGGGTGAGGAGGTGGGGTATGATCGGGTGATGACATCCCATCGCCAGCAAGATTTGTGGCCATACTCTGGAAGGTTTAGGATTGCAAAACATAAGCAAGGTAACCCACCAGTCTATAACAAACAAAAATATTTATTTATAATATATTTAGATCCTATGTTGTGACAAATTAATGTTCTAGTGTTCTAAATGCTTCTAGATATGTTTTCCTAAGTTGTTGATCTGACCTGCATGGGCCACCACTAAAAATATGTCACGACCCGATCCCAATTTGTTAGGTCGAATCGAATCATGCCCAGCCTGCACCGTTGTGAGACGGCGGCAGTAAGCTGTATCCAAATGTAGGTAATCACAACAACACAAATCTATTTGCCACAACTTTAAATACTTTGATAATTAAAGACTTGTCCAACACAAAGTTTCAAATACAAACCACAACTGAAATAAATTATTTGCTTTCCACATAATCATAAACTGGAAATAAATCTAATTAGCAGTCTCCTCATCATCATCCTCTGGTAGAACAGCCGGGTACAGCTCAGGGTCATAGTAGCTACTTATCAATAGCTCAGTATCGTCCATAGTTCCTACGGGAAATCCAGTCAGGAAAGGAGCAAGGTACACTTCATGATAATCTAACAATTAAAATAATAATAGAGTTATGCACTTTTAAACAATTTGAAATAAATAGTTTTCCAGCAGTTAAAACATTGTGATATGAATAGGCAATAAATATGACCAGATTGGGTAGTACAGTTGTATCCTATTGATACGATATGGCTTATCCCCGTGTGTATGAGGGGTAAACTAACACAGTCATTATAATACTTTGGATGTGGTCATACTCATTACACTACTCCCCTAGTACCCAACAGTTAATCAGTCAATGCTCTTATAGAGAGTTCCGTATTTCATCGTGGTTTAAACTTGCAATAAAATGATTACTAAATAATTATAAACTAACACAAAATGTACTTTTCTTGATCTATTGACTGGATTTGGAAGTTGGTACCGGGAAGTCAAACTCGTCCTCGAAATCCTACAATTGAGAATTCCTGACTTAGCACCAATATTCAATCCATATCTAGGTGTGCTAGTTACAATCTCTAGAATTTGTCCTAGTCCGATTTTAGATTATTTACAAACTCTACCAGAACACGCTTATCGATGTGAGTTACTAACTGAAGAAAGTCAATTTAACTTTTTATTGGGAAAAATTGTATTTTTCAATTATTTGGCAAAACTTTGTATTTTATTATATTATATTTAAAAATAATATTTTTCTTTAAATGAGAAAAACGTGAAATTTGTTTAAATAATAAACTTATAATTTTCCTAATTTATTTAATATGAGAAAATAATATTGATTTTCTATAAAATAATTATTTTACTATTTTTACGTGTTTACGCCAACCACAAACCAGAAATGAATAAAACTACACAAACTTATTACAAAACCACAGAAAGTAATAAAAACTGGGCTTATGCCCTTTACAGGCTTTTTTACATAAATTGAAATAAGTTAAAAATTGGTTAGCTCTGAAAAATGTCTTGCACTAATAAATACTGAAAACAAAACTAATTAAATTAAATTAAAATTTATTAAGAGTCTCAGACTTGGTCCAATCGTCATAATTTAGCTAATGCCTCAACGTCCGGAACAATGCTGGTTTCGTTTGCATTTAACTAAGGGCCCATTTACCGATATGGTAGTCGCCCAAAATCCACTTTAAAAAATATTTTCGAACGCCGATTTAAAAATATTCCTTTATAAATTTTATAAAAATTTCGGCAGCATTCCCTCTATTTTCGGGATAACCCAAAACTGGGAAAATGCGCCACAATACCAATATATATATATATATATATATATATATATATATATATATATATATATATATATATATATATATATATATAGATATATATATCCCAAACCAGGGAAAATCCACAATTTAAATTCCACCACAAGGATTAATAACTCACAAAAATATTTTCGAAGAATACTCGGAAAACTCGAAATTACTCAGAATCCCGAGAATTCACAGAAACAACCAACATAAAGATTAAACTCTCAAAACCAATCCAACAGAACCTAAATTCTTCAAAAAAAAAAAAACAACAGAAACTTCCCGAAACTAACTCGAAATTTCCGAGAAGCCACTCGGAAGAAAACACAGAACTATTATTCTCCAAAACGAAACCAATCCACTGTACAAAACGAACTTCAGAATTTTCGAATTCGAATCGTCTAACCGAATCCCGTAATAGGATCGGGGACCAAATCATCACCGACTACGAAACAGAAACGGGAAGAGCAATTATACCTGGGGTTGCTCTACTAGAGCTCTCATATGTTAAAAATGGAGAAAATAAAATCCACGGAGGACTGAAAATAGCTCGGAACAGCGCCTCGCCGGATCGCGGCTGCGCTATACGTACCGAACCGGGATCGGACAGCAAATCCGAGCACGCCTACGGGAACCGAAGATCGGGCCACGGAATTGGACTCAGAAACGAACAGTGAGTGGTACACGGGACAGATCGGGCACGCTGGGTCGACCGGGGACAGCCGCGGGAAGGCCGCGCTGATCTGGACGCGGTCACCGGAGGTGCGACGCGGTCGGGGTCGCCTGGGCGGGGCCGGCCTGGACTTGGGCGGAGATGCGCTGGAAAGGAGTTGGACGAGAGGTGGCCGCGCAGGGGAGCCGCGGGTGGCGCGCCGGACAGAGCAGGCGGCGACGGCGGAATCGGCCTGGGGGTCGGCCAAAAATTTGGGCTAGGGCACAGTTTAAGCTTGGAAAATAGTGGAGATGGTAATAGAGGGATGGGAAAGAGGGTTTATATAGAAAAGAGGATGGAGGTTACAGAAGATTGAAGGAGAAGTCGACGTTAGGGAGCCGAGGAGTTGCCGGAGCGGCCGTTCGGGATGGGGCTCGGCCAAGAGTGTTTTGGAAATAAATTTGTTCCAGAACGGAAGAGAGAGAGAGAGAGGGAGAGTGTGTTAAGAATAAATGAGAGATTTAATAAGGTATTAAAGAAACAGATTTGTTCTCTTTTTTTTAAAAAAAATATGATATTTATATATATGGTTTCGGGACGGATCAGAACAGGTCAGAACGGGTCAGGTCCAACAATCAAAAATTTTAGGATAAAAAATGTTTCTTAAATATTTTTTTTAATTTATCATCTAATAATGATTTATATATAAAAATAATTAGCTAATTAAATTATTCAATTAATTAACTAAAAGTTACGGGTTTCACATGAAGTCAGCAAGAAGCTAACATGCTCAACATTTATTCGTGTAATTAACAACATCTGCCATCATTGTGGGTTAATAGCAGCCCATACGTTATAGCTGGTCCTACAGCTTAGGACCAGGTTGGTGAGCTCCACATGTGCCCTCGTGCGCCTCTCGGAGCGCTTCTTTTGCTTCGGCATCATATTAGCACCGGAGGAGGAGTCTGTCATAAGAATGATGATACAATATTTTAGTAGTTGTGTCATAGTAGAACCGGAGCCAGCGTCTCCTAATAACAGTAGCTTCCTTCGGGTCATCGGGTAGGATTCCATAGACTGCATACTCTATGAATGGGAATCGCTAGTCCCTGACGTCAATGTTGGTGTCTGTTTGCAAAACGTAGTTCAGACACATGCATAAATTGCTCTTAGGGCACACCAACTCCCAGCCAATCACCGCGACAAAGTGCTGGGTCCCGACATGAGCTACCAAGGAAGCGGCGAGGCCAGCGAGAGCGTCGACTTCCAGATTCTGCAACCGGGGTACATATTCTATAAAGAACCCAGTAAAGGTAGAAATCGTGTCAACTACTGCCTAATGGTAGGGGACTAGATCCTCATGTCAGACTTTATATTGGCCTCTAACTTGATTTACTATCAACTTTGAGTCACCGTAGGCCTCTAGGTAATCGATTCCCAACTGTTTAGCAAGCTGGAGCCTAATGATGAGGGCATTGTACTCAGCGATGTTATTGGTGCACGATTCCATGAGAGAATATGCACGATAAATTACTAGGTCCACCCGATAGACTAAGACGTCTCCTACTCTTGTAATAATTTTGCCTTTGTGGCTTGTTCATGAAGCGCTGTCAAAAAATATCTGCCAAACGGGCTCCTCCATGATCGTATTAGATTGCAACCTTGTCTGGAATATCATCATAGAGTTTTGACATTTCTGGAACGGGGTGTGCTGCTAGGAAGTTGGCCAATGCTTGGCCCTTGACGGCCTTTTGTGGAGCGAATATCAAATCGTATGGTGATAGCAGTATTGTCCACATGGCTAATCGAGAGTTTAGTGCTCCTGGATTAGTTATGAGGAATCTGAGGGGATTGACCCTAGAGATGACGTGGATTGTCTGCCCAACTACATAATGGCGGGTATTTTGAATTGCAAGGACTAGAACAAGCACTCCGTTTCAACAAAATTATATCGATGTTCGAAACTAATTATAGTCCTGCTCAGGTAGTAGATTGCTTGCTCGTGCCTTGTATCGCTTTTTTCAGCTAGCAGGACACTAATATAGTGGTCCATAGCACGGACGTAAAGTAAGAAAGGTCTTCCCATGACCGGGGTTACCAGGATTGGGGGATTGGTGAGATATTTATTAATATCATTGAATGCTTGTTGGCATTCTTTAGTCCTGACATAGGAAAGTCCCTTCTTCATTAGCTTGGTGAAGGGTGTAGAAGCATGAAAAATACTAAAGAAAATGATCATGCGGCCAGGAAAGACCCATGCGGCGCTGAAAGCCCATGCGGCTCGGGGTATCAAGCGGTACAAGGAGCTATGCGGCCCGAAGCATTCCATGCGGCTCAGAAGACACGTGGCCTGATAGTGCCCCCCTCCGATCCATGCTGCATTAATTGCTTTGACGGCTGACCCCTCTAAAAAGATGACAGACCTGACACCAAAGCAGGTAATTATGACTCTGTCATGATGATGAATCTCTAGGGAAGAGAAAGAAATCTCTGACACGATCTCCCGAGAGCAACAAAATGCCACGTGGCCCTGCCATGTGGGTGTGCTTATGCGGCTCGAAGTGAAGACTTTCCATGCGGTTCAGAGTGAAGCTGTCCCATGCGGCTCGAGTGGAATCATCCCTATGCGGCTCAAGAAGATCATGCCCATGCGGCTCAAGCAGACACACCATTATGCAGTCCATGCGGCTCAGCATATGGTTCAGAAGTCTGAAGGAGGGGGCCACTGCCCAGACAGCCCTGACACGTGTCCCAAGTCTTATGCGGCCCAAAATTCATGCGGCCCAAATCTCATACGGCCCAATCTGCATGCGGTTCCAGTCTCACCATTGGCTCTCAGGACACGTGTCCTCAGCCGATCAATCTTCCAGATTTATGGCAATCCAAGATCGGGTCGAATCCCAATGATCTGGGGCACATGGCAGGAGAATAAATTTGATTTATTCGCAGATATTAGAGAATCATTATAAGAAAGATTTATGCCAATCAACATTAATTGCTAATAGGGATTTGGTGTAATCTACCCTTAATGGTTCTGATTCGTTACAATCAGAAACGAACGGCCTGGATTGATCAATCCCCAGGCCGCCGCCATCTCCAAGAGCTAATCATTGGCAACCCTAGTGATCACATCCCACTATTATAAATAGCAAGGTGCCATTCCCTTGTGAGATATAGAGAGATATACAAAAAAAAAGAAAAAAAAACCAGAGAAGAATACGTATACACAGAGAGACTTCCCCCATAGTCAGAGAGAGAATATACACAGAGAGAGAGAAGCCAGGAGAGCAATCAGAGAGAGAGAGCAAGAAGGTATTTCTTCGTCAACGACCAAGCAGATCTTCCCCGAGTCAAGGCTGCGTACCGATCGTCCAAGGAGTAAGGCAGAGCGGCCGTCGCTTTCCCGAGCCTCTATCGTCACCCCCCAGAATCTAAAATAAACAATCGTACTTAGACTGCTGTACCTAGGTTTTCGTCCCTAGGCTTTCTTTGTACGAGCGAGTTTGTATTGTGAGTCTAAGTTCAGTCCTCCGATAATTGTTCTGTACTTTTACAATCAATGGCAAACACGATGGCGACTCTGCTGGGGACTAACTTCTCTACGGCTGAGGAGTTGGTGACGCAATCGGACGCAGCCAAACTTGGCTCTATACAACAGAAGATGGTCGTACGCTTCGACCAACAGGCGTTCGAAGAGATGCTCTCTGAAGGTAGCACTGGCCCGGTCCAGAAGCGCACCCGCACCATAAAGGCTCGTAAAGAGTGGAGGCCAAAATCATTTGCTCCTCCGTAAGCCCTTGATGGAGTGCTCTCTATTGCTCAAGATGGCGAGAAAGACTCCCCTGCGGCCCCACTTCAGACCGTAGACAACTCTGCTGTCCCCAAGTTCGGCAGAAGAAAATACTACGATGCTGGACTTACAGGGGCAAAGAGGAACTCTACGCGATCCGAGCCACAGAAGAGTATTAGCCGCAGGAAGAAAGCCCATGCGGCTACAACCGCCGACCGCATAAAGAAAACTCATGCGGCCACATCTGTCAGCCGCATAACTTATGCGGCTACAGTTGCCAACCGCACGGATGAGACTCATGCGGCTATTAAAGTCAATCGCTTGCAGAAAACCCATGCGGCCACAGATGCCAACCGCATGCGGTCAGCCTGCACGGTCGTGACTCCTAGCCGCATAAAGACTCATCCTACAACAAAAGACAGCCGCATGCAGACAGCCTGCACGGTACCCAATGCTAGCCGTATAGCGTCCGTCCTACGCTTCTCTCGATCAGTCTTCGACCGGCTTTCATACGGTCCTGACTCTGATCATTCTCTGGATAATAATCCAGACTCTGTGGTATTCGACTTAGACTCCTATTACGCACCCACAAGTGCTAAAAGGAGGAAGTCTAGGGCAGCGCGGGCTCATAAAGTCCAAACGACTGCCCCAACCTCTGACTATCGGGGCATCCCGCTGATTATCACGCGGGCCTCTGATGGAAAGTTGTATAAAACCACTCAAGTCCAGCCCCCGGCGGCAAACAGACAAAGTGGTCCCTCTGACCTGCGTGAGGTTATCCTCCACAAACGCAAGGAAAGAGAAGGAGCTTCGGGGTGTAAAGAGCCCTTACACGGACATCAATGCACCCAGATCATCGTCAACTGCTGTTGTAGCGACACGGCGGTGACGGAAGACCGGCCATCCGTCTTCCAAAGACTACATCACCCGAGCTCAGAAGACGAGGCACCTCCTGTTGTCTCCTGCAAGTCCGCACAGAAAGTTCTCGCCAAGGGAAGAGGGAAGAAAACGAGCATCTCCAGCCCAAAGGTGTCAACTACTGCAGCTAAGAAACCGTCGTCTAAAGGGTTATCCTCTACTGGAGTATTTCAACACACCCGTTCGAAGACGAAAACTGCTGCAGTAGGAAGTTCGTCGTCTGCAACATTGGGGGTCATCGGAACTGGGGGTAGCACTCCTCCAAACATCCACGACAATCCGACATTCCAGGAATACGGACTGGAGGAAGCAAATCCTCCGACGGATACAATAGATACCGACGTCCCCAAGGACATCCTAGACGAAGTAAGCTCCGAAGCTGGGGGTAGTGTTCCTTCCGAGTCCGAACCTGAAGAGAACATTCCCATATATCCTGATGATTTCTCGATATACGGGTATGACTCGGAGGGTACATCCTCCACCACTCCTTCCGTCACTTCTCATGTGAAGACGGTGTTCATGACAGACAGCAATCAAGGCAGTTCCGATGATCGCCAGCGCATCGACACTTTGGAGGCCATATTGCACGCCTTGGTCAAGTCTGTAGACGAGATCAAAGTGGCGCTTCCTAATCTACTGGGGGTGACACCTGGCCAGACAAGCACGGGTCCCGCAATCAACGTAGATTCAAATTCAGCGGCACCGAACCCGGGCAACAATCCTCCCAAGATAACGGCCCCTACCGCGACAGATGAGGCCCGAGAAGTAAGAAGAGAGGTTCAGGAGCTCCGAGCAATGTTCCATGCCCGAGAAAACTCTCAAGACCTCAGGATACGGCAATCATATCCTGCTGAATGGAGGGATGTTCCCTTTCCACCAAGATATAAGCCGTTCAATATCAACCCATATGATGGCAAGACTTCAGCAAGTCGGTACATCACTTACTTTGAGGTTACTACCGACCATCTGCCCCATGATGATGCTATCCTCACGTGGTTATTCATTGGGGCAATGGAAGGAGTCACCTTCGATTGGTACCGTAACCTGTCGGACAATTGCATCCATTCCTTCGCTGGCTTCAAACGCCTGTTCTTGGAGAGGTTCTATGAGGTAGGGCAGGACGTCACGATGTCTACCCTCATGGACGTCATTCAAGGAGAGAAAGAGCTGACGAAGAATTATATTGAGCGGTTTCGTCAAACCGCAATGAAGTTACCATCTGGCAACCCGGACTCTTCCTTGATCAAAATTTGCCAAAAGAGACTACTCCCAACAATCAGTCTCTGGATGGGCGAGAGTCAATTCAAGGACTGGAAGGCTTTTATCATTAGTGCTACAAGTGCCGAAGAACGATTAAAGAAGGCTCGCCAACTGGGATTACATATCTCAGAGGGAGAGAACAAGAGCAAGCGTCCCAGCACCACCAACGACAATGGGGGTAGCCCCTCCAACAACCGGGACAACAGGGGAAAGCAGGCTATGGTGGCCGATACAGTCCAGAAGCCTGAGTCGCAACCTGCGGACAAACAATGGCCTCAAATCACTTACTCTTTTGAAGACGGTCACGTCAAGCCTATCTTGGACATGCTCATACAAGGAGATAGGATTCAGCTTCCTCCACCAAGACGGGAGCCTCGGTCGGCTAATCTGGAGAACCCAAAGTTCTGCCATTACCACCGCTACATCCACCATGCTACGCACGACTGCTACCAACTGAAACGATATATCCAAAACCTAATCGATTCGAACGCTCTGGCCATCGATTTCGAGGAGGTAACCGTGGCAGCCAACATGGTGTCCGTACAATTCGGCAGCTTCCCTCCAACAGAGACCCAGGACGGGGTTATACCCATCCCTCTGGCAACGATGGAGATTGCTAATCTCTCGCCTGTTCAAGCTGCTGGTCTAGTACCCCTCACCACATCACGAGGGGAAATCATGTGGGTCCATCCGGACCTAGTCCACGAGGTAACTCAGTCCACTCCATCTTCTAAAAAGAAAAGTGGAAAAGTCAGATCCTACCGTACCACCTCAACAGATGAAGAGGAAGTCACGGCCGTTGTTACTCGATCCGGAGCACAATCTCAACCTGTGGCTGAAAACTCGACTGATGATCATCCGCCCATTACCACGGATGCTCCGGGACCGGTTCAGCCTTCGACGACCGACAAGCCTAGGCCGAAGGAGACTCGCTTCGACAAATCCCTCCGAAAGGAAACATCTCAGGGGCTGGAGAGGCCCTACAACTTTGACCTCTTGGCTCAATTAGCCAATACACCAGCCAAATTGTCCTTATATGAACTCCTGAGGCTCTCGAAGGATGTTCGCACAGCCTTGAGCGATGCACTTCAAAATGCCGACGCGTACCTGGCTCAGGTCAACCTCACGGAAGAAAATCAGCCCGTAGACCTCCAAGACAGTGCCTGTACGGGAGCAATGCCCAACATCATCTTCACTCCACAAGACATGCTCATCAAGACTAATCTACACGATCTCCCATTATACTACACAGGCTACATCGGCGATATAAAGGTGGACCGGATGCACATTGACCATGGGTCTTCCATAAGCATCATTCCAAAAGGACTACTGCATCATCTTCGCATCCCGATGCATCGTCTGACCCCTACAAACATCGCCATCAGCGGGTTCAATTCGGGCAGGAGCTACCCAATCGAGAAGATCCGTCTGAAATGTCAGATTGGCGATCTCCAATTACAAGTCACTTGCTACGTCATAGATACCGACACTTCATACAATATCCTTTTGGGGTGCCCTTGGATACACGATTATATGATCGTGCCTTCCACGCTACACCAATGCTTCAAATATGTCGACAAGCACGGCTTCGTGAGGACAGAATTTGCTGACATCGATCCCTTCAAAGATGTCGAATCTTATTACTCGGACTCCTGCCTATACGAAAAGTCGAAGAGGCACCTTGAAGGAGGAAATAAACAAACTGATGTTGAAGCAACCACGGGATCAGAAGAACCTCTGACAATCCACCTCCAGGCTCGCAAACCAGGCAATTCCGCACCCCTTACGGTCAGACCTCGCATCGGGGTGACGACCTTTCTTAAGCAGATTTGTTCTCTCTTTTTTTTTAAAATATGATATTTATATATATGGTTTAGGGACGGATCAGAACAGGTCAGAACGGGTCAGGTCCAACAATCAAAAATTTTAGGATAAAAAAATGTTTCTTAAATATTTTTTTAATTTATCATCTAATAATGATTTATATATAAAAATAATTAGCTAATTAAATTATTCAATTAATTAACTAAAAGTTACGGGTTTCACATGAAGTCAGCAAGAAGCTAACATGCTCAACATTTATTCGTGTAATTAACAACATCTGCCATCATTGTGGGTTAATAGCAGCCCATACGTTGTAGCCGGTCCTACAGCTTAGGACCAGGTTGGTGAGCTCCACATGTGCCCTCGTGCGCCTCTCGGAGCGCTTCTTTTGCTTCGGCATCATATTAGCACCGGAGGAGGAGTCTGTCATAAGAATGATGACACAACATTTTAGTAGTTGTGTCATAGTAGAACCGGAGCCAGCGTCTCCTAATAACAGTAGCTTCCTTCGGGTCATCGGGTAGGATTCCATAGACTGCATACTCTATGAATGGGAATCGCTAGTCCCTGACGTCAATGTTGGTGTCTGTTTGCAAAAAGTAGTTCAGACACATGCATAAATTGCTCTTAGGGCACACCAACTCCCGGCCAATCACCGAGACGAAGTGCTGGGTCCCGACATGAGCTACCAAGGAAGCGGCGAGGCCAGCGAAAGCGTCGACTTCCAGATTCTGCAACCGGGGTACATATTCTATAAAGAACCCAGTAAAGGTAGAAATCGTGTCAACTACTGCCTAATGGTAGGGGACTAGATCCTCATGTCAGACTTTATATTGGCCTCTAACTTGATTTACTATCAACTTTGAGTCACCGTAGGCCTCTAGGTAATCGATTCCCAACTGTTTAGCAAGCTGGAGCCTAATGATGAGGGCATTGTACTCAGCGATGTTATTGGTGCACGATTCCATGAGAGAATATACACGGTGAATTACTAGGTCCACCCGATAGACTAAGACGTCCCCTACTCTTGTAATAATTTTGCCTTTGTGGCCTGTTCATGAAGCGCTGTCAAAAAATATCTGCCAAACGGGCTCCTCCATGATCGTATTAGATTACAACCTTGTCTGGAATATCATCATAGAGTTTTGACATTTCTGGAACGGGGTGTGCTGCTAGGAAGTTGGCCAATGCTTGGCCCTTGACGGCCTTTTGTGGAGCGAATATCAAATCGTATGGCTAATCGAGAGTTTAGTGCTCCTGGATTAGTTATGAGGAATCTGAGCGGATTGACCCTAGAGATGACGTGGATTGTCTGCCCAACTACATAATGATGGGTATTTTGAATAGCAAGGACTAGAGCAAGCACACTTTTTCAACAAAATTATATCGATGTTCGAAACTAATTATAGTCCTGCTCAGGTAGTAGATTGCTTGCTCGTGTCTTGCATCGCTTTTTCAGCTAACAGGACACTAATATAGTGGTCCATAGCACGGACGTAAAGTAAGAAAGGTCTTCCCATGACCGGGGTGACCAGGATTGGGGGATTGGTAAAATATTTATTAATGTCATTGAATGCTTGTTGGCATTCTTTAGTCCAGACATAGGAAAGTCCCTTCTTCATTAGCTTGGTGGGTCCTGTAAAAGCATGGAAAATACTAAAGAAAATGACTCATGCGGCCAGGAAAGACCCATGCAGCGCTGAAAGCCCATGCGGCTCGGGGTATCAAGCGGCACAAGGAGCTATGCGGCCCGAAGCATTCCATGCGGCTCAAAAGACACGTGGCCTGATAGTGCCCCCCTCCGATCCATGCTGCATTAATTGCTTCGACAGCTGACCCCTCTGAAAAGTTGACAGACCTGACACCAAAGCAGGTAATTATGACTCTGTCATGATGATGAATCTCTAGGAAAGAGAAAGAAATCTCTGACACGATCCCCCGAGAGCAACAAAATGCCACGTGGCCCTGCCACGTGGGTGTGCTTATGCGGCTCAAAGTGAAGACTTTCCCTGCGGTTCAGAGTGAAGCTGTCCCATGCGGCTCGAGTGGAATCATCCCTATGCGGCTCAAGAAGATCATGCCCATGCGGCTCAAGCAGACACACCATTATGCGGCCCATACGGCTCATCATATGGTTCAGAAGTCTGAAGGAGGGGGCCACTGCCCAGACAGCCCTGACACGTGTCCTAAGTCTTATGCGGCCCAAAATTCATACGGCCCAAATCTCATGCGGCCCAATCTGCATGCGGTTCCAGTCTCACCATTGGCTCTCAGGACACGTGTCCTCAGCCGATCAATCTTCCAGATTTATGGCAATCCAAGATCGGGTCGAATCCCAATGATCTGGGGCACGTGGCAGGAGAATAAATTTGATTTATTCGCAGATATTAGAGGATCATTATAAGAAAGATTTATGCCAATCAGCATTAATTGCTAATGGAGATTTGGTGTAATCTACCCTTAATGGTTCTGATTCGTCACAATCAGAAACGAACGGCCTGGATTGATCAATCCCCAGGCCGTCGCCATCTCCAAGAGCTAATCATTGGCAACCCTAGTGATCACATCCCACTATTATAAATAGCAAGGTGCCATTCCCTTGTGGGATATAGAGATATATAAATAAAAAAAAACCAGAGAAGAATACGTATACACAGAGAGACTTCCCCCATAGTCAGAGAGAGAATATACACAGAGAGATGGAAGCCAGGAGAGCAATCAGAGAGAGAGCAAGAAGGCATTTCTTCGTCAACGACCAAGCAGATCTTCCCCGAGTCAAGGCTGCGTACCGATCGTCCAAGGAGTAAGGCAGAGCGGCCGTCGCTTTCCCGAGCCTCTATCGTCACCCCCCAGAATCTAAAATAAACAATCGTACTTAGACTGCTGTACCTAGGTTTTCGTCCCTAGGCTTTCTTTGTACGAGCGAGTTTGTATTGTGAGTCTAAGTTCAGTCCTCCGATAATTGTTCTGTACTTTTACAATCAATGGCAAACAAAGGGTTGACATCATCCAAAAATATTTGCTATGAATCTTCAGATGTATGCCAAACGTCCTTGTATGCCAGAAGCTCTCTGAGATTCTTCGGTAGGGTCATGTCATGGATGGCCTTGGTCTTCTCAAGGTCAATATGAATGCCATTCGTTGTAACGATAAAGCCCAAGAACTTGTCGCTGAAAACCCCCCAAAAAAAGACTTGGTTTGATTCATCTTCAGTTGATGCGCCCGCATCAACTCGAATATAGTCTTTAGATCCACAAATGGTCGACCTTCCTCCGGCTCTTAATAGCAATGTTATCGACATAATATTCCACCATTTTTTGGAGGTGTTCATGGAATATGTTGCTCATATCTCACTAGTATGTTGCCCCTGCGTTCTTCAAACGGAAATGCATCACTGTATAACAGTAGATTCCTTTTGGCGTTCAAAATAAAGTATGCTTTTCGTCGTCAGAAAATATTTTAATCTGGTTGTAGCCTAAAAACCGTCTATGAAAGACATACGTTCGAAGCCACACATATTATCGATCATCACGTTCGTGATTAGAAGGGAAAACTCATCTTTTCGACATGCCGAGTTGAGATCTCTGAAGTATATACAGATTCGAATCTTTCCATTTTTTTTGGTGACTGGAACAACATTGGATACCCAGTCTGGGTGTTGTTCTTAGCGAATGAAACCCTAGTTATGAGTTTATTCACTTCGGTTTTGATATCATCCATGACATCCGGACAAAAGCGTCGTTGCTACTGTTTGACCGGTTTAGCATCTGGCCAAATGTTAAGCTTGTGCATTACAACCTGTGGGTCTAGCCCCGGCATATCCTTATATCTCCTGGCGAAGACATCAATGTAATCTTGGATAAGCTGTATCAGAGCTTCTCGGCTCTCTCTTGATAAGCTATTGCTGATAAAGATAGGCTTGGGTGAGGACTCATCCGCTAAGTCGATTTATACAACCTCATCTTTGGTGGAAGGTTATCATTGTTCAAACACAATTCCTACTGAGATCCTAGGCGTTGAGCCCAAGGTTCTTCTTGGAAGAATTTCAGCGTTTGGTCTTCATTCTCTGCTAGGAGGTCTGGGGAGGTCATATTGACTGACAGTACTTTCTTAAAGGCTTGGCCGATGTTAGTATCGGAGTCCTAAGTTGATGATTCTGATGAGTGACAATGTAGCTCAACTTCAGCCTCCGAACTCTTTGGAGTTGTCGAGGGCGTCACATAGTCGAGCCTACGATGATTACGGTGGTAGTAGTCCCGAGGCTTCCCTTTTGGAGCAGAAAGTCGCAAGGGAAGGTGCATAGCACTCAAAGGCCCATAGCACTCACCCAATGGGCATGTAATTTTATCAAGGATAGAAGATCTTTCCTGCGCCATCGGCTTCCTGCACGAGAGAGGTGTTGCGTCTTTCCTCTTATGCTACGCCTGTGACAGGAGGCGCACAAATTGGGGAAGGCAGCCTACGTTCTGCTTCCCAGATCCTTGAGTTGACTAAGGGACTACAGCAGGAGTGTGTATAGGTGCGTGGATTATGCCCTGGTTTTGGGACGCTTAGGGCGCATCCCCTTCAGCTATGCTGCTTGGCACAGTAGTCTTGGTCACCCTGGTGCGGTGAGTCATCATCGACTTTGCTAGCCACTTTGAAGGATGCGTGCTGCCTTCAGAGAGCAAGTCCTCAAAAGCTTGCTGATCGAAGGGTACGACCAGCATATTTTTAGAGAACCTGAGCAGATTGTTGTCAGATTGCGTCATTACCTTCTCGTCAGAGGAGAAGGAAATCCCCAGCAGAGTCGCCATTTTTTCTACTATGAACAAAAAGTTGAAGAAGTTTTGTATTACAAACGAGAAAAAGTACAAAAGAAGTCATAAACAGGAAATTTAAGTACAAGTTGATTCTGGGAAAATATGACGGTACAGATCGAATACTGTAGTGGTTCCTTTACTCCGTTGATGATCTGACGACAAGAAAAACTTGCTCTGACTCTCTGAATGTCTGTGTATGGATAATCCGGGGTTGGCAATCAAGAAGCAGTCGAGAGCCCAAATGAAGGAAAACTTCTCCTATTTATAGGCTGGTAAAATGAAATACCTATGTGTGCATATGCGATGCATACAAAAGTTTTTGATGTACAGGAGCACTACGCGCACGAAGATAGAACTGAACCTGTTGTAACTGTACTGTTGGGCTGCGAATGAGCTGATACGTAGCAGTTGTTGAAATCTTTGGTGGTTGGCACCCGTTCATAAACATGACCGAGTCAATGACAGGTGGTGTGTGCAAATTGCTTAAAGATCTCATTCTGTTAAAACAGAATGGATTTGATCGTATTTGAGAGGTACTACATCCTTGCTGGTCGTGTGGCACCCATCAACAAAGGGCTGTGCTTTTGTACTATGCTGTGGAAGATGTGCTTTGGAGCGCCAGAGTGGCTGTGCTTTGGAGCGCGTTGAAGGTCGTGCTTTCGACTAAATCGATGATGAGTATTTGACAGTTAACATCTGACATCTGACAACTGATAGTTGTCCTCTAAAATTTGTGTCAGCGTGCCATAAATGTTTAAGTGATATCTCGGGGTTTGTGCTGTGAGAGGTTGCGCCTTTTGGGTGCTGTACTTTTTTACTGCTCTAAGGCACTGTACTTTTTAGAAGCTGTGTTTTTGGGACACATAGGCTCCCAGAGACTACGCTTTTGCGACTGAGCTTTTTGGGGCGTTTGGCTCAAAACTCCTTAATTTATGCCGCTATGTGGGGCTCGAGAAGTGATGATTTTGACTAAGGACTTAGTCAAAAATCTTATAAATAAGATTCATTATCATGAATATGTGATTCATCCATTTAACTCAAAGCCTTTAACTAATTGCCACTTGGCGTGTGGGTTTGACTACACAACCTACAATTAGGGGTATTTTTAAGGGCACAACTCCTTCGTTCACCCTCTTCCCTACTTCATGTCGAAGACAACGCTGTACCCCGATGGTTGTCAATCTTTTTCTTGACAAACTTAGTAGAATTCGTGCCAGTCGTGGGCTAGGATTGTAGATCTCTTTGTTCAAAGAAGCGACGAGTTTGATAAAGGAATTTTTAAGATAAACTTAGCTGATTGTGGACGGAGTTATCCCTATTCATGCTGCATTCTAGCTGTGTTTTGGCCCAAGACGATGTTAGGTGACAAGATGTTGAATATAAGGTCTTAGATTGATTGCCATTCTAAGCTCTGTCCAGTAAGCGGCTAGGAGCTGCACCAAAAAGGCGCTTTTCTTGGCCTATGTTGTATGTGCACCGAAAAAAGGCATTTTTCTTGGCATACATTGTATGTTGCGCTCTTGTATGTTACGCTTTTGTATTTTGCGCTTTTGTATGTTGCACTGCACTTTTCTTAGCATATGTTGCATGCTAAGTAGGTAGATACCTTTATTTATGTAATCATGAAGATGAAAAATCTGTAATAGACTTCCACTGTATTGTAATCATAATTATTAATAAAGAATCACCTTTATGCACTTTTTCCCCAAGTTATGTATTATGTTTTTTTTCAATACTGTCTTTGTTTGAAGTGTGCAACAATCTGTGGTTGTCTTCTTCTGTAGGCACTGTGCTTTATTTAGCTCACTGTGCGCTTTCTGAATTTTTTATGCTTCTACAGTTATGGGTAGGACGAGAAATTTTATTGTAATATTTGGCTTTTGTTCTTGAGAGTGGTGAGGGGGTTGAACCTATTTGGACGAAGGGTTCAACAATAATTTTTGTTAATTTTGTAATTTTACCTGAGTTATATAGATTATGATTTGTCCAGTGTCGTAGTCACCGACTATATACGTTGTCTTTATATGTGCTTAGCGTTTATTAGACGGGGATTGGTTATCTCATGAGGTGGGTTGACCTAAGTTTTTACTGTGGTCAGTTTTAAATATGGTATCAGAGTATTTGTTTGATGTCTCCATTTCCAACATCTGGTATCAGAGCGAAGGTTCGATTTGTTTTGGTCTAATACCAACATCTGGTATCAGAGGTCACAGGTTCTCGAGAGAAAGGTACAACAATGTCTACGGAGCAAATGAACACATGTATGACCACCTTCACGAAGGGAACCGACGATTTGGAAGCCAATGATGGAGGACCTAACTCTGGTGCAAGGATTGGCATGGTCAGTTGGAGGGCAACAATGCCAAGCCATCAAATAAGTCGGTTGATTACTGGAGGCAATTGGATCGGAAGGCCATTGGATTCATCCACCAATGGCTAGACGATTCAGTATTTTATCACGTCTCTATGGAGAGCTCTGCAAAAGCATTGTGGGAGAAGCTGCATTCGATATATGAATAGAAGACGACTAGTAATAAGGCATTTCTTATTCACCAATTCGTCAACCCAAAGTACACGGATGGTGTCTCGATGGCAAAACATCTGAACGAGGTTGAGGGGATCATTAATCAGCTGTATGTAATGAAGATGATAATTAACGATGAGCTTCAGACGCTTCTGTTTTCAAGCTCTTTGTCAGAAAGCTCGGAGACGTCGGTGGTGTCGATGAGCAACTCTGTGACGGAAGGATGTTGAACGAGAAGGTTCAGCGTAAGCAGTTTATTGAATCGTCATAAGAGTCCTCTCTGGTGGCTTTTTACGGGAAAGAAAGACTCAAGTCACAAACAAGGACATGGAAGAGTACTCGAAATCTTACGGATTTAAACTATAAGAAGGAGTGCTATCACTGTGACAAAATGGATCATATTAAGAGGAACTACATGAAGCTCAAAACTGAGAGGGCTAAAGGCAAGGATGGTTAGAAGGATCTCATGGCATTTGGAGATGTCATCATCACAGCAATCGGTATAGAGGAACCTTGTGGCACGTGTCATAATGACGATTTGGTTATGAACAACATGGAATCGTATTATGCCACTCCACATAGGAGAATCTTCACATCATATCGAAGCGGTGTGCTTGAACATGGAAATATGGACAATAAAGGGATTACTGCAGTTTTGGGCATCGATAATGTGCATGTGACAATCGAGCTTGGCGAAAAGATCATTCTCAAGGGCGTGCGATATATACCGAGTTTGCACTACAACTTGGTTTTGGTAGGGAGGCTGGCAGATGATGGTCATCACAGTCTGTTTGGATGAAAATTATAGGGTGCTTACAAAGGGTTCCCAATAGTTGACTCGAGAAAATATATGTTATGGCATGTAAAGGCTCAAGCCGCTGAGATGTGCAGGGAGACAAAATACATCAGATGAGGGGTGTGTTACACCTTAGAACTAGGATACTGGCAAGTATGGATGGACCATGCCAGCTACGTATAACAAAGTACTCCAGTACCCTAAAATACGGTCAAAGTTGTAGATGTAAGGGTTACTACTACAAGCCAACAATTAAATACTAGGTCAAGCACATCCTAGATATATCAATCACAAGCAAGTAGGTAAAGTACAAGAGTATGACCATCAGGCATATAAGACAATAAAGCGTTCCAAACTATAATATATAGATGGTCATTAAGGTAGTAACACAAAATGAAGAACTAGCAATCGTGTAAGTCATACATAATCAGCTCTAGCTGCAGTGTAGAATATATACAAATCATGTCTAAGTCTGTAAGCCAAATGTCAAGTCTAGAAAATGAGCTAAACAAGTGTTGGGTGGCTAAACTCCAGAATAGACTATATAGATAAGAGTGGGTAAGAGAAATAACATCCACTCAGGCACCCTAATGCTCCGGATGGTCACCATCAAGTGGAACGTATAGAAGATCCTTTATCTCAGCTACAAGATCTGGCCAAACAAAACCAGTTGGATCAGACCCCCAATAGCAAGTACCACAAAGGAAGCCAAACTATGAACTAGAACTAGCAATAACTAACATAGCAACGTATAGAGACAGATATATGTAATTGCGGATCGAGACTCGTGCACTACCAATGCACTTATCTCGAAAATAGAAAATACAATAAGCAAAGCAACATGGAGCATAAAGTAAACAACATGTGACATAATGTATACTATGGACATGTAAAGTAAATGGAAGCATGTGAACATGTATGATAAAATGGACATATAAGCATGTAAGGTAACCGAAACATGTAAGCATGTAAGCATGGAGATCATGTATAACATGTGAGAACTAAATAGAACGATAATTAACAAGATGACTTGGAAACTATTCCGAAACCGACATATAACCCGTAAATCAAACAAGGACCGAGGTTGCAACCCTTCTCCTAAAAAAGAACTCAGTCTTTAATCATTCGCCGGAATAAGGAAACCAAAGACAAGAACTAGACAAGATAAGAAAAGATAGGACTGGACTCCATCCATCAATCATGGCCAGGCAATGAGTCTGGCTTGATACGTTAACTAACTAGGGTTATCACAATCCTAATTACTAACATATGCAATTTGAGAATCCAATCCGGCTGTCAGCCTATAGACTATCCAAATTATCCAGGCCAATGATGCAAAGATATATAGCAGATACACTGCGGTAAGAGACGTATATCCTAAAAAGTAAGCTCCACACTACGACAAGCTAAAATATAGTAAACTATGTATAAATGAATATTCCCACTCAACGATATGCTAGAAATTGCTCATAATGACAGATAGCTCCAAATCCATTGTATGGGACGGAATAAAGGGCTTGCGGACAACCGAAAAAGTGTACCCTCTCAATACATCTAGATAATCAAGCCAATTGTTTAGTCCTTTACATTTTTTTGCTGTATTCTTGGTGCGGCATTCCGCAGAATCCATCCTAAACATGATATAAAAGACTGGACAATACAAGAAATGCACTATAATAAGCCACAACAAGAAAATATAATAAGCTGGAAGCTAGGAGTGTGCTACGATAAGCCATTATATCAAGAGTGCGCCATAACAGACCACTATCATGTAAACAAGAAAAATACATATAATAAAAGTGCGCCACGACAGGCCACAATAAAGAATACTGGATATGGCATAAACTGTAAAGTGCAATAAATCCGAAAAAGCATGATAATACATGGTAGAAAACATGTCATGACATATAAGGAGAAATCAATAAGAAAACATACTAGGGCATATATAGGAAAATAATAAGGAAACAGATCATGGCATATACAAGAAGATAAATAAGGGAAAAAAATTATAAACTGGAACAAAATCAGAAAAATAAGAAACTTGAGTATCCTAACGGTATACTGACGGGATACTCCAGTATACCATCGGTATGCCAGTTTGGGACTGCCTAAACTCTATGTCAAAAAAAATATTGCCGCACCGGTGTACCGTCGGTATGGACCGGTACACCGTCGATATGCAAAAAATTGTCACAACAAGTTTTTGATCTAAAAATGACCTACAAACCGGTAAATTGTCGGTATACACTGGTATACCGCCGGTATACACCAGTATGACTTCGGTATACACCGGTAAACCAGTGGTATGCCATTTACGACCGAGAAACAATACTAAGAGCATGAAATAAGTTCTGAAAACCAAATCTTGTTCCGAACGTTGTAGAAAACAAGTATAACCATAAAAATAATACTAGAGGAAGGTCGTGTATAGCATATATACTAAGTCTCATGGCAATCACCCCGGTATCATTCCCGATACAAAATTTTCCTACAAAGAAAATATTAAGACTACACAGAAAATCAAAATCTAGCTCAAACCAAATTCTGAGACAATGCTAATCTCGAGAGAATCATATATAGTAAAGCAAATAATAGACAATAGTGGACTATCAAAACTATAGGAAACAAAAACTGCAGTAAAATATTATTTCGTCCAGTAGTTCGGCAAGATGTACTTGCCTACAATAGCTCTTAGCCTAACTCTTCTACTCTACCACCGAGAGGGGTTCAGAAACCATAATCTGAGACCTCGAGACCAACTCCTAGATCACGAGAAAAATGGAGAGGAAACGAGAAGTAAAGAAGAGTGAAGAGAGAAAGTAAATTTTTTTTTGAAAGGAAATGAACTTGTATATATAGAGAAGGTGAATTAGTCATGATTGTACGATCGCGATCCGCAACTCAATCTTGATTAATCTCGACAGTTCAGAAAAAATACCCAGAAAATCAATGGATAATAGATTGTATCATTACTATACATGAAAATATCTAAATATTATTCATCAAAATATCTAAACACTATTAATCAAAATATCTGAAATAAAAAATATCCAAAACGAAGAAACATCACCTGGACAGTATATCATCGGTACACACAGGTATGCCGGTCAAGGAAAAAATCCATTTTTTGGAAAAAATGTAAAGCATTATGAAAACCAATAAAATACAAAATCCAGTAGAAAATACGTATCCGTATATAACTGTCGATACTGTGAGATGAATCTCACAGGGTATTCGATAAGTGTTTATGGATCATCGAAAACTTGTCTTAGGAAGTTTTCAAGATGATTTGAGGGATACAGATGATTCGGTCATCGAGACAAAGTGACGAATGGTGATGAGTTGAAGATTGAGGGTAAGTCTGTCGGTCCCATGACAGCTGGTCAGTCTCCAAAGGGGGTTGTGTCACGACATGCTCTTAGTTTTCTGGATACGAGTCGGACACGTCCAGCATACGCAGTTGTAAACAATGATAGTAAGCTATCTATACCTCATAAATCATCAATGATCATGATATTAATCCTTGGATCAATCAGAACTAGTAAATATAAAATAACCCAGCACACACTCACACGATCACCAGTCTACTATCATCACTTTTAGTACATTATACATGTCAAATCTCTGGAGACAAATTCAATAATCCCCATCATCATCAATATGCATATATAATATTTAATACATCTATAACATCTGGTACATTAAAATCTATTCTAATATGCTAGTCTTTCAGAAGCTTCCAGAAGTCATCGTCCAATCTAGTGCCATCCACCTTCTCTTGCCTTAGTCTAATATGCCAATGATTTAGTCAGGAATTGAAAAAGTACAATCCATAACAGCAAAACAAGTACAACATATGTACAAGTAAAGATGCCATGAACATGACTAACTTGAATCACCTGAGATGCATAATCTACTGAAATATGAAACAAAAAGATTATGACTCGTGATTTAAAATACTTACTAAATATGTGATCGGCTGGACAATGTACAAGAATAAAGGTACGGCCTAATTACACGTGCACAAATGTGTAATTAGGCTATCCACATGACCTAACTAGCGGCATGGCTTGGATCACATATTCGTAAGCATTGTCCCTCCCCAAAGTACAATAACAAGACCACATGATAAGCACCAGAACCTGAGCACAAGAGTACTAGAAGCACATGATCAAGTCGTGCAAACAACATGTTCAACATGAAATAATTCACTACATACAGTAAATGTAACAAAGTCATGGAAGTACTTGCCTTTCTCCAAAAGATTAGGAATGTCTCTATATCCACCTAGAATAAGGTTAAGGAAATATGGTTAGGCTTCTAAAGATATTTTCAAAAATGAAATATAACTTATTCCAAAAATTATTTGCTAGCTATTATATAAAATAATTACTAACAAAATCTTTATAGAGTATTGACTAGCGAAAATATTTAATAGCTAAAAATAGAGTTCAAATATTTGCTAACCAAAATATTTATTAAGCAAATATAAACATAAATCTTTAACTAAATACTATAAAGACTAACTAATATTAACACAAGTTATAATATTAACTAGAATGTAAACTAATTATAAAGAATTATTAATACAATCTGAATTATTAACTAGAATATTTATAAACTAAAACATTAATACAACTATTTATTCAAAAGAAACAATTCCATCCAGCCCAGCCTAGTGGGTACAGCCCAAGCCCGACTTCCTTTTTTTTCTTTTTTCTTTTTTTCCCTTTATAGCCCAATACTCATTTCTAACCTAGCCCAAAGGTGTCAGCCCATACTCCATCTAAGTCACATTTTTTTTTTCTTAACCTGGCCCAACATTCGGCCCACTCACCTTACTGTCCGGACCCGGCCCAAGCTCTCCCCCACTTAAACTCCTCTTCTAGGAGAGAGAAACCAATCCAATCCATAGAAAGTTTCTAATAAAGGAAAGCAAGAGGAAGAAGATGCTGAAGAAGAAAAGGGAGTCACCTAAGCTCGGTCGCTGAGGGGCGGCAGCTCACTGGAGGGAGGAGCACGCGGTGCTAGGTGAGTGGAAGACTCGACCGGCTCTGCAGGAGGTCGATGCTTGGGACAGTGGTTGCACGATTAGCGGTGACTCGGGTCCAACGGTTCGCTGACAGATCTGGCGAGCGGTGGTGGGATAGACCGGGCGGTCACAGTTGGTCTCGTCTCACCGGATGCGAAGTAGTGATGGCTTGGTGTTGTCGCACGGAGATCCGATGACACAACTCGGCCAAGGGTACGACAACCCAGGCGGCGACCGATCTGGAGTGAAGATCACTAGTGGTCTCCTTGACGAAGACACGGACATGCATTGTACGGAAGCAAAATATGGACGACGATAACCAAGAACCACCAGAGGGGTGACGAATCCAAGCGGAGGAGCCGATGCAACGGAGTCATGGTGGAGCTAGAGGGTCGATTGGTGGAGAGGGTTCGACCACGGGAACCTAGTCACAGCGGTGTCATTCAACCGAACGGTAGAGGGGATCCAAGAACGAGGTGATGATCGTGGTCCACCGACGGCTCAAGGAGGAGGAGGTATCGGCTGCGTTCATCGAATACATCAGGGATGGAGGTTGCCACCAATATAGTAGGATTAAGGTTTGTGTGTTTAGTTGTATCGTGTCCTCTGGACACGAGATTTGGGTGTGGCAGAATATACAAAAGTGTTCGTATCTTCAGGGACACGAGGAATTGGTTTATGGGAATTGGGTTTGTTTACAAAAACAAAAAGTTTTATTACAAACTTTAAAGAATCGTACACGAGTACAATGAATTCTGGGAAAGTACAACTGTAGGAGTCTGGTCTGAATGACGACCGCTTTGTCCCTTTGACGAGGTGATTATGGATGGAAGAAAGCTTGTCATTGTGTCTCGGAGCTTCTGTTGATGAGGAATCTTCTGTATGGCTCGGTCATGTAGAAGTATCGACAGAACTTCGACTTCGATTAACGGTTGAAGAAATTGCTCTGGAGGATTGATGATTGTAGAAAATGGAAGTGTGACGAGTGCTCGAACTATACCCCTCCACTCTGTCCTTGTACGTTGGGGGAATGGAACTCTATTTATAGAGTCAGGGAATAACTAACTGACAGTTATTCAAAAGTAGGCGCCTTCCTGTAGATGGGCGCCTAAGCCACTGGGCGCCTACTTTGACAGAGGCGCTTATTGACATGTGGCATCTATGCGAAATAGGCACATGATCATGGGAGAGTGATGGGCACGTTCTTCGAAAAGCTCGGAGTAGTGCGCCATGTTCAGTATGTATGGCAGCTTAACACGCCACATAGATTTGTAGACGTCATCAGGAAAATGGGTATTTGAGAAAATAGATGACCAAAAGAATAGGCGCCTAGGAAAACTGAGCACCTAATAGTAACAGGCACCTAAGTACACAGAGCACCTCAAAGAGATAAGCCCCTAGATGAAAAGAAAGCCTAAGAGAACAGAGCTCCTAAAAATAATGGACGCCTGAGAGAGTTAGGCACCTAAGAGATAATGGACGCCTAAGAACGTTAGGCACCTAAGCGATACAGATATTTGAAATCCTACTAGATCCCATTCAAAGTTTTCAAACTTGGGCACCCAAATGTTTGAAATACTTTGAATGACGGTGCACATTAAATGCAACAAAATTCGCCCAGAATACCAAGAGATTTTGTCGTTCCGATAATGCATTTGGTAGTAATATACACATGACACATTCTTTTGAAGAACAACATCAACTATCATATCTGTTCAGAGGTAGTAAGGACATAACAGATAACGATGATATTGTCTTTGTTGTGACTATTTTGCCAGAGGTATATATATACATGATAAATAGATATGGATGAATGATAGAATTCAGAGGTAATGAGGACGTGATTCTCCATTCACAAATGATTCTTGATCCACTGAGGCTCAAGAACGAGATATGAGAATATGTTCAGAGGTAAATGGACATGACATATCTCAAGAAACCAAGTCTGTTCAGAGGTGATGAGGACATGACAAACACCGATTTTAAGAAATTATTATCTATGGTTCTATTTACAAAAGAATAAATAAAGATAATAATTCAAAGATTTGAATCATGTGCAATATTGATATCTCATACATTTTTCAAACATAGTATTTTTTCTGAAATTTGACATTAATAGGCATCATGGCCACTCGATCGTCCATCCCGGTCAATTGATAAGCTCCGTTTGAGAAAACTTTGCTTAAAACATAGGGACCTTCCCACTTTGCTTCAAATTTGCCCTTACTCATATGCATTATAGTCATAGGACGTCTGACAGTAAGGACTAATTTGCCTTTCTAGAATGCTCGTACTTTGACCTTTTAGTTGAAAGCTTTGGAGATCCGGGCTTGATATAGCTCAATATGCTGTTGAGCTAGTAACTGTTTCTCGTCCAGCGCTTCATGCTCCTGAAGCCAAAGACGATCATTGTTCTCGGTCGTGAGTACATTGGCAATTGCAATTCTTAGGGATGTCATTTGAATTTCCAATGGTAACACAGCTTCACACCCGTACACCAAGGAAAAAGGTGCACAACTAGTAGGATTGTACACGGTAGTACGATAAGTCCATAGACATTCTCCGAGCTTCTCACTCCAGTTACGTTTGTTAGTAGAAACAAACTTTTTGAGACGTATAATGATGGTCTTATTGAATGCCTCAGCCAAGCTATTAGCTGCAGGATTATAGGCCGTGGAAGCGACATTGTCGATTCTGTTGTCATCGCAGAACCGAATAAACTTCTGGCTGATCAACTGTGGTTCATTATCATGAATGATTAACCGAGGGACACCAAATCCGTATATTACATGATGTTTGATGAAGTTGATGATGCTGTTGGTCTTAACTTCGGCCAAAGGTATAACTTCAGCCCACTTCGAAAAGTAATCAGTTATAGCCAGTATAAACCGATGTCCTCTAGATGATGGTGGATTGATAGGGCAAATGACATCTATGCCCCCAAGCTTCAAAGGGCCATAAAGCGGCAATCGGATGGAGAAATTCTGATGGTTGATGAATAAAGTCTGCATGGATTTGACAAACTTGGCACTTCCTTGCATATTTAATGGCATCTGATACCATAGTGGGCCAGTAGTAACCCATACGTCGGATACGATCCTGTAGCTTAGGACCAGGCCGATGTGCTCCACATTCACCATCGTCAGCTTCACGTAGTATTTGTTTTGCTTCATCTTCTGCAAGACAGTGTAAGAGTAGAACATCAAATGTTCGCCGATAGAGGCTCTTGGAGGTGCGATTGTAATAAAACCGGAGTGATCACCTACGGATTATTGTAGCTTCCTTAAAATCTTCAGGTAAGATGTCATGTACCTCAAAGTCGATAAAAAGAGCTCTCCACTCTTCACTAATGACGTTGATTTCAGTTGAATTGCTGGACTCAATATTTGAGTTATTCTCGATGTAAAATAACTCTCTGTTAGTGATGACAATCATCTGTTGCCTTCTTACTGGGATTGCTAATACGACTGCAAGATTAGCCAATGCATCAGCTTCCATATTGTATGCTCGACTACATGTTCAATGAAGAAGCCCTTGAACGATGTAGCCAGTCTAACTGCCACTTCATGATATAGGACGAGATCCTGGTGCCGAACTTCATACGTGCCTCTAACTTGATTGACGATCAGTTTAGAGTCTCTATATACTTCAAGATATTCAATGTTTAATTGTTTAGCTAATTGGAGACCAATGAGCAGAGCGTTGTATTCAGCCACGTTGTTGGAACATAACTCATCTAAAGAATAAGCTCTTTGAATAGCTAATCTTTCTGGCAATACGAGGACGATTCCAACTCCAGCGACAATGGCACCTTTTGGTTCTATTCTGGATGCACCGTCAAAGAATAGACGCCAGGTAAGAATTTCTTCTGAAATCATGTTGGATTCTAAAGTTTCGTACGGAATCTCGTCATAGAGTTTAGACGTCTCCGGAATTGGATGAGCCACGAGGAAGTCAGCTATGGCTTGACCCTTAACAGACTTTTGTGGGACATAGACCAAATCATATTGTGCTAACAAGATGGCCCATGTAGCAAGTTTGGAATTGAGTATACTAGGTTTCTTCATCAAGACCCGGAGAGGGTTAACTCTGGAGATAACATGAATAGTCTGGCCTATGACATAATTTCTGGTTTTCTGAACAACAAATATTAAAGCTAGACACTCTGTTCCCACCGGGCTGTATCGATGTTCAGCCTCGATCGTTGTGCGGCTGAGATAATAGATAGCTTGCTTATGACCTTCTTTATTCTTTTGAGCTAGTAAGGCACCCAATGAATGATCCGTTGCTCGAACATACAACAGAAAGGGTATTCCTGAGAATGGAGGTACTATAACTGGAGGGTTCATCAAGTACCGCTTTATGTCTTCAAATGCTTGCTGGCATTCTTCAGTCCAAATGAAATACACACCTTTCTTCATGAGTTGAGTGAACGGTCTACAACGTCTAGAGAGATTTGAGATGAATCTCCGGATGTACGCAAGCCATCCTTGGAATCCTCGTAGCTTATTTAAGTTGTGTGGATGATGCATCTGTTAAATGGCTTTAATTTTCTCAGGGTCAACTTGTATACCTTTAGAGGTAATAATGAATCCGAGAAATTTGCTATTAGAGACTCCCAGGAATGACTTGGTGGGATTCATTTGAGTTGATGTTGTCGCATTAGATCGAAGATAGTTCTCAAGTCTTGGATGTGGTCTTCCGTTAGACGACTTTTGACAGCAATATCATCGATATAGCATTCAACTGTCTTCCGTAAATAATCACGGAAGATAGTACTCATAGCTCACTGATAAGTCGCACCAGCATTTTTATGATCGAATGGCATGACAGTGTAGCAATAGACTCCCAGAGGAGTTTGAAAAGATGTATGTTTCTTATCCTCTGGATGCATCTTTATTTGATTGTATCATGAGAATCCATTCATAAAAGACATTCATTCGAATTCGTAAGTATTATCGATCATGACATCAGTGATCGGAAGAGGAAACTCATCCTTGGGACAAGCATCGTTGAGGTCTCTAAAGTCAATGCAGACTCTGACCTTTCCCGTTTTCTTTATAACTGGGACATCATTGGCAACCCAGTCGGGATGTTGTTCTTCTCTAACAAAGCCACAAGCGATAAGTTTCCTAACTTCAGTCTCTATGGCATTCATTATGTCATGTTTGAATCGACGTTGTTGTGTTTGACTTTATCAAGATTAGGCATCTGTATGCCTAATTGTTTGAATTTGTCAGCACTTTCCTCAGCGGCTCTGGATTAGGCAATCGAAGATGATCATGATATCATCCTCGTCGAAGGAATATTCCTTTTTCGGACGTGGTACCCTTGGTGGTGTTACTGTTGGGGTAGGCCTTGGCTGACTTATGTTGACGGCCAGAGCTTTTTTGCCTTTGAGATTGATAGCCAAAGTCTCTTTGCCTTTGCGGTTCTTCTAGCGACCTCCGCTGCTAGTTGTTTGTTGTTTATCTTTATCGAGATTAGGCATCTGGATGCCTAACTGTTTGAATTTGTCAGCACTTTCCTCAGCTGCTCTGGCGCTTATTTTGAAGGAAGGCCAATCTTGAAATTGAGTGGAACCCGTCCACATGCTAGCTATAGGTAACAAGTTTGATTTGCATGTATCTATAATTAATGCATTCGGAGTTCCCAAAGGCATTTTGAGTGCTTCGCGACGGTAACGCTCAATGAAATGATCCATGGTTTCGTTGGGCCTTTATTTGATCTTGATCAAAGCCAACATAGTCATGTCGTTTGTTCCTTCGTAGAAGTACTCCAAGAACATCTGTTTCAGAACTGTAAAATAAGTAATACACCCGTCTAGCAGGCTACGATACCAGTCGTAGGCTACTCCTTTCAAGCACCTAACAAAGACTCTTATGAGGAGAGCATCATTAGGTTGAAGCTGGCCGGTCATTATCTCAAAGTGATCGAGATACTGATTCGAAGACGTACTGCCATCAAACAACATTAGAGTAGGAGGCTTATACTATGCCGAACTTTATACGTGCCTCTAACCTGATTGACGATCAGTTTAGAGTCTTCATATACTTCAAGATATTTAATATCCAATTGTCTAGAAAATTGGGGACCAATGAGCAGAGTGTTTGTAGAAGCATAGAATTTCAGGCACATCTATAGGCCATAATTCCTATGCACTCAACCCAACCATGCGACCAACTCAAATACGCCAGGAAGCTCAAACAGATACTTGGTACAGCAAAGAAAAGTACAAGTTTAAAGACATTAAAAAGTAGGCTTTTATTTCATATGAAAGTCTATTACATGTCTAAGGCAAGGCTTTACAAAGGAGAACTTCTACAAAAAAAATCCTAAAGGTAACAGCCAGGCGCAGCAACTACTATGCACCCCATGCCAGGCGCATCATCCGTCAGGCGCATCACTCTGATATCTCATCCAGGCGCATCACCTCGTCATTATGAAGCAGATACATCAGCACCAATCAACCCTTGTATAGCAGGAGGAGGAGCTCTCCTAGCTCGACGAAGATCGCGACATAATGCCCCGTTCTTAAAAAGCAACAGGCACACTCGGCAACCTGTGGCTCTGCCAGCATAACGAAAGATGGAGCGCGGCCTCGCCGATCTTTGGATGCAACAGGCACTATCGGCCTGTGTCAGGACTCGACAATCCCAATATTTGGATGCAACATACACTATCACAGAAGCTCAGAACGACGGAAAGACTGGGACAACGCATCTTCACCCTCGGGAATAGCTCGAGTTCGACAGTTCGCCAAGGCGGAGCTCCGGCCAAGTTCATCTTTATATCAAAATAAAGAATGAAAGCAAAAGCTTTCCCTTATGCGACTATTTATAAGCACGGGTAGCCTATACCCGAGTGCCAAATGGCCAACGTTCCAAATTCCATATAATGAATTTACATTAATAGTGAATGCATCCGTCGCCTCGTATTCGGCTAAGTCAAGGCAACCATTAATGCCTCGACGAACCCAACAGGCGAGCCAAAGAGGATACGGTACATTGGCAGATGCGCCGTCAATATCATACGCTTCCTATGGATACACCCAGCAGGCCATAGCCATGCGCCCAGATTGGCACTAACCAATGCAACCCTCTCCATCAAACATTTAATGCTGAATGACAAAAGGCGGCAACGCATTCGATGAGTCGTCCAATCAGCAGTGCAAAAAATGAAGCATCGCTGATATCAGCACCATCATGACACCTTGGGTCGACAACAACTGCCACGTGGCCGATCGATCATTTGTATGCACCTCGTAGCAATGCGCCCAAAAGACTGCATGCGCCCCAGTGGTCATGTACCCCTCGACTTACTTCTGATCCCAAGTAACAGAAGATAAAGCTTTATATGCACCTCAAAATCCATGCGCCTAGACTTGCTCATGGCTCCTAAAGATTATGAGACCAAGTCGCCTCCCCTGCGCCTGATTCTAGGCGTACCCTAATGCAAAGCTCTGTATGCGCCTCAAAAGCCATGCGCCCAGAATCGTCTATGATACCTAAAACTCATAGACTAAGTTGCCTCCATACGCCCGATCCTAGGCGCACCCTGACAGATCACTCTCCTCCAAAATCGAGATCTTTGAGCCACAGACATACATCATACATCCCTTGACTCAGTTCTACTCAAGAATGGGTACTAACCACCCATGATCTCAGCAACAACCAAATCTCCACGACTATTACATGTCAGGTCTATCGCAGTTCCGCACAGCAGTCTAGCAGATTCAGCTTCAATTCAGGGCGCATCAACCTTGCGCCTTCGCCAGTATCAGCCACGTGCTATCCCCACGTCTAGGCGCATCCGATATATACGCACATGAGCAGCCAGCCTGCTATCTATAAATAGAAGGATCATTCCTTCACCCAACACAAGGACGGACATATACACACAGAGATATATACAGACAAACTGTTATATCTACGTACAGAGGCCAGAAGAGACACTCAACGTCCACCTCTACTCGCAACGCTCCGACATCTAGAGCAACCCAGACCTTCAGAGAGTTCAAGATTGTCGTCAGATCGTCAATGGAGTCAACGCATTACCACTCGCTCTACCGACACAGTTACCAGATAAAAAATAAAAGCGTACTCCTAGGACTACGTCTAAGTCCTACATTGTATTCTGTTCTGTTTGTAATTGAAATACTAATGTTTTAATCAACAAAACCTTGTCGTATTTTCGATGGCAAACAAGCCGACGACTCTGCTGGGGACCTCTTTCTCCTCCAACGAAAAAGTTGTGCCGCAATCTGATGACATCAAACTCGGCTTCTCCTATAAAACTCTTGTAGTGCGCCTCAATCAACAGGTATATGAGGAGTTCATCTCTAAAAGCAGCGTGAGTCCTTCAAAACGACAGCCAAAGCTGAAGAAGACTTGCCATGTCTGGGTGTGCAAGGCTGATGCGCTTGGCACCATCACTAAAAGGGATATGCCACTGCAACTGGCCCTTCCTGCTGACGCTCTCAGCAACAAGGATGTGCCTACTGGTGCCGCACATCTGTTTGGGAAATACAGTGTTGACTGCATTCCTCAATCGTCTTCTTTTTAGTCGAAGAAGATGCGCCAATAGAGCAGAAGTGCAACCAATCTCCAGCGCATGAGCTCTGGTGCGCAGGAGAGAACTACTGTCTTCAACAGACTCACGCACTGTTATGGCGAGACACAATTAGATTATGAGTACTATGCGCCTTCGCAGGCTTGTACAAAGAAGTCCACGACAGCACAGGCCATACGCCACGAACATGCTACACCAACAGCAAACCAAAAACATGCATTCAAAATCATGCGTACTGTTGATGGTAAGTTATACAAAATCGACTCAGGCACATCTGTGCCAAAAACGGGTCAATTCTCAAAGTCCCTATCCCGCTTGGGCGCATCTACTATGTTTCGAACCAAGTCTAGCTAGGCAATTGTGATGTTGAGTCCATGCGCCCACCTGGGTGACGTGCATGAAGTGGACTCAAGTTGCCATAAATGATGTTCCTCTACCAATGATCTGGGTGTATCTCATACGCGTGAACCAGATCAGGGAGAACAACATTCACATGACCACCCCGGTGCTTGGCCTTGCCATGCGCCTGATGGAGGTGTTAAAGTGAAACTCTTCCAACTTGATTTGCGTAATATGATCAGTCATAAACGCAGATCAGGAGAGCCGACCAATAAGCAAAATGTGTCCTATATAGGGTACACCTATGCCATGGTCACCATCAATTGCTGTTGTTGCAAAACAGCGGCTCCACCACAGAGGTAGTCCGTGTTTCAACGACTACAATCTACGACACCTATCCTACATCTCCTCGGAAAGAAAGTGCCAATTGAAGACGAAGTGGAGCCCAAGATCGCTTCCTGTCATGTTGTCTCTAATTCCCACTCATTCGTGAGAAAGACAACTACCAACTCCTCAGCCTCTACATCCAAGACTCAGTTGAGAAAGAGCAAAACAGTGGTCCCGTCCCCAGGGGTATACGAGTGCACCCGAACAAGGATCAAGGCCCTGGCAGAAGCCATAGCCGGGATAGTCAAGCCTCTGACAACCCTCCCCTCGAAGATGAAGAAGCGCTTCAACAAACTGACCCCGACGTAGCTGGGGGTAGCCAACACGAGGCCTCAGAAGAAGAAGCCCCTCAATAGGAAAGTGAGGTCGAGAGTGAAGCCTCGACCGATCCATCCACTTCTACCCATGTTATGACAGCTTACATGGCAAGGGGTGGTGACGAAGGAGAATCAGACGCTCCAGTACTGGACATCGTGCAGCGCATAGACACCCTTGAGGGGAGTCTCAAAACTCTCTCTGCCTCCATGCAGATCCTGACCCAGGCGGTGTTTGACATTCGAACCACTCTGGCAAAGGCATCTGTCTCCACCAGTCCTGATCCAGGGGCCAACGGAGATTCAACTATACCCCCTCAACGGGTATCTTTAGGGGCGAAGCACCACACTGCACCGCGAGCGTCAGCTCCTTCCAATATCCAACTTTAGGCCGTACTGCCTTCATCTGCTCCCAGCTCGACAGAAGATGTAGGACCGTTGAGCACCTCTAGAGGGGGGTGAATAGAGTGAGTATGAGTGCAGCAAAAAATAAAAAATTTAAACAGATAACTATGGAAGTAAATAAGAGACAGTAAATAAATAAAGCAAGAGATAGAGAGATCAAACTCAATGATACAGCGATGTATACTGGTATCCCTCTGAGAGGACTAATCCAGTCTCGAGTACTCTTGCTCGATGTTAATCCACTAAAGCACAAAATAATTGAGAGCTTGCAGTCTCTTACAACACCGTACTTGGTGACAAGTGCACGACCAACTTCACAACACCGTGCTTGGTGACGAGCGCACGACCGGCTCCACAACAAAGATAATTGCTGTACTTTGAACCTCTTTACAACTCTTGAGAACCAAAAAACTCAAGATCGAAATAGATATTACTGGATTTTGGCTAAGAGGAGTATAGGTGTGATATGAAAACTTTTGATCGGGTGAAAACACTTATTAAATAGAGAAGAGAAGATGAAGAATGAATGAGTGATTTGAAATAAAAACTCTCTCCTATTTATAGGTATTTTCTGGGACCGAACTCGGGCAGAGTTCTGGCAGAGTTCTGATGCAAAGATTTCGCATATGAATATTGCATGAAGATTTGGAGGCAACCAATATTTGAATTCAAACAGACCGAACTCGGGCAGAGTTCGGACCGAACTCGGTTTGAGTTCTGTCTAGGAAAATATTGATTATTTTTCAAATTCTGTTGCAAAAATGAAATTGAACTAATTGATGAATGGAATATGAATATGTAGGCTTTATGGAAAAATGGACTGAGATTAACCTAAGCCAGTATTACCTAGTCGATCTTACAATTTATGTCCTAGACTCAATAAAGATAAAATACATAATAAATTATAAAATAACTCGGACTGGATTCTAATGAAGGTAAGCTTCAGACAAATGATGTATGTGCTTGATGATGCATTAGTACGATGCTTGTTAATATTGATTTCACACGTCCTGAAATGATTAGCAGCAGTTCGTATATTTTGCCTATTGACTTAAGTTCATGTCGATTGTAACACCCAATTTTCCAAATGAGGGCAATTTTGAAATTTTATAATTATAATCATTTAATAATGATATTTAAATCATATTGTGATTTTTGGTGATTTTTAATTATTTTAAAACTATTTAAAATGTTGATTGGTGATTTTGATGGTTAACTAGCTAAACCCTAGTTTTGCTAAGCCTAGAGACTAACCATGACCATGGGAGCCTAGTCACGTGATTAGAATTTCATTTACCAATTTTTAGCCCAAGGGTATTTTGGTCATTTTGACAATTTTGTGAAAGTGTAATTTGTATTAATTAAATATTATGCTAGTCTTTTAGGGAAGCCTTAACCTAGAAGTTAACCAAACCTAGATTAGTCATGAGGTTAAAATTAGGGTTAGAACATTCCTACTAAGTGCCAAGGTTAGTAATATCTAGATATTATTAGGAATGATATTTTCTTTTTAAGATATTTGTGAAAAGGAGCCTTAAACCAATAGGAAGCCTTGGAAATTGTTGGAGGAACCTCAACCACTCATCTAAAACCCTAACCCTAATGTTTTCAACAGCCATACAAGCCCCCTCCCTCCTATAGGTATCCCACTTAAGAAATAATTGCCTCCTTTAGAAAACCTAGAAAAAGCCCTACTTGTTCTTCCCTAAAACTCTCCCCATTAACCCAAATTGAGCCCAAATTGAGTCAAATCAATTGCATCATCATCCCCAACAGTAGAGGATACTTGTGGGTGCTTGCTAGCAAGGTTCGAGGACGATTGAACCGGAGAAAATTGAAGAAGACATCGAATCGAGGCTCTTTACATTGAGATTCTAGCTCTCAATAGGTAAACCTATCTACACCCATTGAAATCATGGTTTTTCTTCATAGATGCATTCATTTAGGGTTACCCTAGGAGTAGCCCAAGTTTGGTAGGAATTCGTGTCCATTACGTGTCCGTATCGGATACGTATCGGTGTGTGGGAATAGGTGTTCGATGAAATAATTGTTAGAAATAAATGTTGCTAATTTGAAATTGTATTTGAATAGATTTATAGGTCTATAGGTGCTAATTAACTTTAGTGAAGACTGAGCTAGGGTTCGTGTCATGTCCGTGTCCAAAACGGACACGAATTTACTGTACGACACCCGGTTTACATGCCTTGCTACCCGACCTCTATTCCTCCCTACACAGGACACGTGGACACGTCAAACTTGACATGGGGGTAGGGGCAATGTCTGTCAAGCCTCCCCTGAAGTTTTGTGTCGAGTCGTATCGTGTCGAGGGAGCACGGACACGTGCACTGGATTTACACTGTGCAGTGCGCACAGGAGATCGCGTTCTGATACGCCCTTCGTATTGCGTGTAGATACAACGTCGACACGTCGTATTGTGTCGACCTGGTAGACCTATATTTGGGCTACCCATGTCCAATTGCACGTATTGTCAGATGCTTCGTGTCGTGTCCAATCTATTGGGGACTGGCCGCACGAGGAAGTGTTCTACACCGTGTTCCTGATACTTTTATTTCTGCTTTGGACACGTTCGTGTCCACCTTGTTGGACACGAACACCCTCCCCATGACACATGTTATGTGTACACCTGCCTGCACATTTTATTTACTAATTTATTTGGGGTTTTCAATTCGAAAATGATGTTTTTAATGTATTTACTAATACCATGTGTTCTTTTTGTAATAAATACTGCTAGTTGGGTTTTACATGTTAGAATTGGGTTTTGCTCTTTGAATGAGATTTTGAATTACTTGTTGAAGGTGGAATGATATGTGACTGAATGCACAGTCTTGAAATTCAGATTTCTGAACTTACATTCCCTTCTAAAAATTGATTTTGGGTTTGATTGTGAACCCTGAAAACTGAGTTGGGTTAGGGGTTGGTTTGAATGTGGAAAAAACTGGAATGGTTAACTGTGAGATTGAGTGCAAACATGTTGATTCATGATATAGGGTTGAATGTAAAAATCTTGAACCTTTAATCTTCTTTTAAAAGCTGAGTTGTAGTGTTTAATTACCCCGTTAATCCATCTACATGAATACTTGTATTACTTAAATGATTGGTTAGGATTTGCTTTGAGATTAGTTTTTGGGTTTTAGTGAAATGGGGGTTTATGTTGTGTGGGGAAATTGGGTATTCGAATTTAGTTTAGATTTAATGTTTTAATTGCTTGAATGTCAAACTGTCATCTGCTCACAGTTTTCCTGAGAACAGTCATATTAATTATGTTCAATATACTTGGTGTCTTTTGTTCAGTCCCTATATTGCTTGCTTTAGCTTACATGCTATGGTATCATCCCCTTCCTTTATGCATATCTGAACTGCCCTTCCTATTACCTAAACAGTCAAGACACATTTCCGCACACATTATAATACACACACACATATATGTTTTACTGTCACATATCACACACAGGACACCATCCTATTTAGCACTGTCACTTACACCTATGTAATGTATACACACATCATTAGACACTACACACATCACTAGACACTACACACACATGTGTATGTTACCACACTAGCACACACATGTATATGCCCTTGAACCCTCTTCACTCCCCTTGCTTGACAACACACTACACCCTCTATATGCATATATGACTTGTACCCTACATTGAATGCTAGGCAATAGCCTATATGGTTAATTATATACATTGTGTGCATATATGTATATAAGTATTTTTGGTGTTGGTAGCTTGTGTTAGCTTTGTGATTGTGTGTGAGTGCTAGACTAGGCTTGGCTAGGCTTAGTGAGACTTGTTTGACTAGTGTAGTTGGCTGGAGTTGACCAAAAGTCAACATTGAGTCTAGATGTGACTAATTGACCTAGTTGACTGGTGTAGTTGACTTGGGTTGACCCAGAGTTGACCAAGTTTGACCTAGACAGTTGACCAAATTTGACTTAGAATCATGTAGATTGCATCGTAGACTTATTTACCTTGTTTTAAACACATTATAATCCATACTGCTCTATTTAGGACATTGTGACTCCGGTGCAGACATCTGATATTATATTACCCTTTTCAGAGTATCAGGCGAGTACATTCTCTGATAGTTCTTTCATTTACTTGTCAATTACTGTACTTCAGTTCTAGTTAGTTTTATGTGATTCTTACAACACGTATGGATATTTCTGGATTCATGTATGCGACACACATACTGGCCTCTATTTCTAGAATCACTATTGGCATCACCTTCTGGAACCACTACTGGCATCACCTTCTGGAATTACTACTGGAACCACCTACTGGAATCACTCTGGAATCTTTTGCTGGTATCATTATGTTTGGCTGGACTCATCCCGATTTCTCGTGTCATTTTCTGGATTCACTTGTACTTGTGGGTGGGGAAATATTGGAGTAGACATGTGAATATTCCCAAATACTGGAACCACTCCCTTGGAATTATTCTGGAACGATAGCCATCCCACACTTGGCCGAGTGTACGGTGTGCCGTATTACCTACAGCAGTTTACATGTCGATCCCGATATTTTAAAATACACTGTTAGAGTATAGACTAGACTCACCCTGGAATCTTTGATCACTGACTGGAATTATATTATACTGGACTTATCTTGTACTGGAATCACCTAGTATCAGATTCATATTGTCTGGATTTACTTGGATTTTGTACTTGTTACATTTACATTCTGGACTTATATCATGTTACCCTGGTTCAGCTAGTTTCTATTTACAGTCTTTATTGCTATGGTTCTTCTCTTGTTTTACTTACCTTACTTCCCTTGTATCTTAACTGTTTCTCTATACCATCACCTGTGTACAAACTACGATATTCATCAATAAAACTGTCTATAACTGCTTTATAGTTCTCTGTCATTTACTTGGAATTTCTTGATGATTTGTACTCGTTCCTGTCCTGGCTGGACCTGTTAAAAATATTACAGATGACTGCCCTGAGGACGTTTGCCCTACTTGCCTTGGAGCAGGCGATGGCTTACCTACCTATGGCCCCGACACTCAGTAGTGATTGGGCGACTAGCTAGTAGACTTGGTTTAGTTTTCATGTTTTAGAATTTAAATTATAATAACTTGAGATACGAGTTTGTATTTGAGTTTGTTTGAGATATTATTATTTAGTAGTTTATAAATGTTGTTGTTAGTCTTTAGTTATAAACTTCTGAGTTATCTTATCGTTCTTAGACTGTGATTGAGATTCATTATATCTATACTTGTCCTCCGTTTGGAGTTAAGATTTGACAAGTACATTATATAATTGCGTGAGTTGTTGATTAGATAGTAACCTAGGACAGCGTTCTACCGCCGACACTGCGGCATAGGCTGGACGTACCCACTTCTCGTGCCCTTACTCTAGGGTGCGGGTCGTGACACGTTTTTAGTGGTGGCCCACGCAGGTCGAGAGTCGCATTAGTATGATATCGTGGTTGTACGATGACTTAGTTGTACTGCTGCGAGCCTGCGATAGGATGGAGAGATAGGCTTTAACGGAGAGGTACTCAATCACAGTTAGAACAAAAATTCTGCTTCAATTCATGCCATCTACATATCTTACTGACTTGTCTTCTTTGCAATAAACTGTCCTCCTTTGATTTATCGATTCCTGCTCAATATTGACTTCCTTTTCGATATGTCTTCAGGATGGTGGAGACATGATCACATCGCTCTGGTACAGTAGCCGCTGGAGAGGGGTCTGCCACCTCTCGTCCATTGTAGCAGCCTGTTGTAGCACCTTCTGTTCCTGATCAGACAGGAGCTGCTGTAGCCATTGGAGGTATGCCTCCACTTGTTCAGAGGACGACCCCAGTCATTCCTGAGATATTTCAGCAGCAGCATCAGCAGCCACCTGCAGGGACAGTTGACGCCGTTCAGCTGTTAGCTTTTTTCAGACAGTACATGGAGGGTCAGCAGACCCAGCAGCAGAGGCACACAGCAGAGCTCAGCAGAGGCATTGAGCTGGCAGTGACGGCAGTGGAGAGAGTCGTAGCTCAGCCAGCGGCAGACCCGTAGCCGTACCAGCCACGGAAGAAGGGCATCCAGGACTTCCAGAAGATGCACTCGAGAGACTTCCGAGGGACAGAGGGGATCATGTATGCCGATGAGTGGATCGAGCATATGGAGGAGATCTTCAGGCTGGCTGAGATCCCGATGAGGCTTCAGATAGAGGCAGCGGCCAGTATGATACAGGATCTGGCCCGTACATGGTACCAGACCGACCCGAGGGTTGGCACAGCAGGACAGACTTGGGCAGCATTCAAGAAGCTATTCAAGGAGAAGTTCTTTCCAGACGCAGCACTAGGAGCCCTCGAGACCCAGTTCGAGGCCCTAGTTCAGGGGAGCCAGTCCGTGGAGGAGTACGCAGGAGAGTTCTGCCACCTGAGCAGATTTATGGAGGACTTGTCGGAGACGACGAAGGCCCGTAGGTTCCGGAAGGGCTTGGTAAAGGAGGTCAAGTCCTACACCAAGAACGCCCGCAGCGCTACATTTGAGGAGATCCTGGTGGACGCACTCGCTGCAGAGGATGATCTTGAGCTTAGGCTCAAGAGGGGACGAGACTCCCAGGGAGGCAGCAGTAGTAGAGGACCGGCCAAGAGGCCTCACGTACATCTTCAGCAGGCACAGCATCAGCCTAGAGGACAGGACCGCAGGGTGCTGACTTGTGCCTACTGCAAGAAGGCAGGGCATGTTTGGGAGTCTTGTAGGAGGAGACTGAAGGTTTGTCTATTTTGTGGGTCTGGTGCTCACAAGATGATAGATTGTCCCGCTGTACCTCCTTATGAGGGAGCTAGGCCACCTGTAGCTCAGCACCAGAGGGGTGGAGCCTTTGCGATGGCGGTCGAGGAGACCGACGCTGCAGGTGATGGGTTAGCAGGTTTGTCTTTCTCATTCTTCCTTCCCACTTTCCTGTGTGATTCCCTTAGTACCTGCCAGGATATTGTTTGTGATTGCTAGATAGTGTAGCTACCCTATTCGGGACTGTGGAATCGCGACCAGTAAGATTTTGTTTGCATGATTATCTCTTGACCATTGATAGTTTGGGTTGACCTAGAAAGGGTGCGATCATTTGAATTTCGAGGACAAAATTTTTCTAAGGGGGGTAGGATTGTAACACCCAGTTTTCCAAATGAGGACAATTTTGAAATTTTATAATTATAATCATTTAATAATGATATTTAAATCATATTGTGATTTTTGGTAATTTTTAATTATTTTAAAACTATTTAAAATGTTGATTGGTGATTTTGATGGTTAACTAGCTAAACCCTAGTTTTGCTAAGCCTAGAGACTAACCATGATCATGGGAGCCTAGTCACGTGATTAGAATTTCATATTACCAATTTTTAGCCTAAGGGTATTTTGGTCATTTTGAAAATTTTGTGAAATTGTAATTTGTATTAATTAAATATTGTGCTAGTCTTTTAGGAAAGCCTTAACCTAGAAGTTAACCTAACCTAGATTAGTCATGAGATTAAAATTAGGGTTAGAACATTCCTACTAAGTGCCAAGGTTAGTAATATCTAGATATTATTAGGAATGATATTTTCTTTTTAAGATATTTGTGAAAAGGAGCCTTAAACCAATAGGAAGCCTTGGAAATTGTTGGAGGAACCTCAACCACTCATCTAAAACCCTAACCCTAATATTTTCAACAGCCATACAAGCCCCCTCCCTCCTATAAGTATCCCACTTAAGAAATAATTGCCTCCTTTAGAAAACCTAGAAAAAGCCCTACTTGTTCTTCCCTAAAACTCTACCTATTAATCCAAATTGAGCCCAAATTGAGTCAAATCAATTGCATCATCATCCCCAACAGTAGAGGATACTTGTGGGTGCTTGCTAGCAAGGTTCGAAGACGATTGAACCGGAGAAAATCGAAGAAGACATCGAATCGAGGCTCTTTACATTGAGATTCTAGCTCTCAATATGTAAACCTATCTACACCCTTTGAAATCATGATTTTTCTTCATAGATGCATTCATTTAGGGTTCCCCTAGGTGTAGCCCAAGTTTGGTAGGAATTCGTGTCCATTACGTGTCCGTATCGGACACGTATCGGTGTGTAGAAATAAGTGTTCGATGAAATAATTGTTAGATATAAATGTTACTAATTTGAAATTGTGTTTAAACAGATTTGTAGGTCTATAGGTGCTAATTAACTTTAGTGAAGACTGAGCTAGGGTTCGTGTCGTGTCCGTGTCCAAAACGGACACGAACTCACTACACGATACCCGGTTTACATGCCCTGCTACCCGACCTCTATTCCTCCCTAAACAGGACATGTGGACACGTCAAACTTGACATGGGGGTAGGGGCAATGTCTGTCAAGCCTCCCCCGAAGTTTCGTGTCGAGTCGTGTCGTGTCTAGGGAGCACGGACACGTGCACTGGATTTACACTGCGCAGTACGCACAAGAGATCGCGTTCTGATACGCCCTTCGTATTGCATGTAGACACGACGTCGACACATCGTATTGTGTCGACCTGGTAGACCTATAGTTGGGCTACCCGTGTCCAAGTGCATGTAGTGTCAGATGCTTCATGTCATGTCCAATCTATTGGGGACTGGCCGTACGAGGAAGTGTTCTACACTGTGTTCCTGACACTTTCATTTCTGCTTTGGACACGTTTGTGTCCACCTTGTTGGACACGAACACCCTTCCCATGACACATGTTATGTGTACACCTGCTTGCACATTTTATTTACTAATTTATTTGGGGTTTTCAATTCAAAAATGATGTTTTTAATGTATTTACTGATACCATGTGTTCTTTTTGAGATTCTGAATTAAATTCTGTTTAACCCGATTTAGTTTGATGTTTATTTCCCTCAATTGATTCACACATATGTAATAAATAATGCTAGTTGGGTTTTACATGTTAGAATTGGGTTTTGCTCTTTGAATGAGATTTTGAATTACTTGTTGAAGGTGGAATGATATGTAACTGAATGCACAGTCTTGAAATTCAGATTTCTGAACTTACATTCCCTTCTAAAATCTAATTTTTGGTTTGATTGTGAACCCTGAAAACTGAGTTGGGTTAGGGGTTGGTTTGAATGTGGAAAAAACTAGAATTGTTAACTGTGAGATTGAGTGCAAACATGTTGATTCATGACATAGGGTTGAATGTAAAAATCCTGAACCTTTAATCTCCTTTTAAAAGCTGAGTTGTAGTGTTGAATTACCCTGTTAATCCATCTACATGAATACTTGTATTACTTAAATGATTGGTTAGGATTTGCTTTGAGATTAGTTTTTGGGTTTTAGTGAAATGGAGGTTTATGTTGTGTGGGGAAATTGGGTATTCAAATTTAGTTTAGATTTAATGTTTTAATTGCTTGGATGTTAAACTGTCATCTGCTCACAGTTTTCCTGAGAATAGTCATATTAATTATGTTCAATATACTTGGTGTCTTTTGTTCAGTCCCTATATTGCTTGCTTTAGCTTACATGCTATGGTATCATTCCCTTCCTTTATGCATATCTGAACTTCCCTTCCTATTACCTAAACTGTCAAGACACATTTCCACACACATTATAATGCACACACACACACACATATGTTTCACTGTCACATATCACACACAGGACACCATCCTATTTAGCACTGTCACTTACACCTATATAATGTATACACACATCATTAGACACTACACACATAACTAGACACTACACACACATGTGTATATTACCATACTAGCACACACAGGCATATGCCCTTGAACCCTCTTCACTCCCCTTTCTTGACAACACACTACACCCTCTATATACATATATGACTTGTACACTACATTGAATGCTAGGCAATAGCCTATATGGTTAATTATATACATTGTGTGCATATATGTATATATGTATTTTTGGTGTTGGTAGCTTGTGTTAGCTTTGTGATTGTGTGTGAGTGTTAGACTAGGCTTGGCTAGGCTTAGTGAGACTTGTTTGACAAGTGTAGTTGGCTGGAGTTGACCAAAACTCAATATTGAGTCTAGATGTGACTAATTGACCTAGTTGACTGGTGTAGTTGACTTGGGTTGACCCAGAGTTGACCAAGTTTGACTTGGACCTAGTTTGACCTAGACAGTTGACCAGATTTGACTTAGAATCATGTAGATTGCATCGTAGACTTATTTACCTTGTTTTAAACACATTATAATCCATACTGCTCTATTTAGGACATTGTGACTCCGGTGCAGACATCTGATATTACATTACTCTTTTCAGAGTATCAGGCGAGTACATTCTCTGATAGTTCTTTTATTTACTTGTCAATTATTGTACTTCAGTTTTAGTTAGTTTTATGTGATTCTTACAACACGTATGGATATTTCTGGATTCATGTATACGACACACATACCACTTTGTCTGGCCTCTATTTCTAGAATTACTACTGGCATCACCTTCTGGAACCACTTCTGGCATCACCTTCTGGAATCACTACTGGAACCACCTACTGGAATCACTCTGGAATCTTTTGCTGGTATCATTATGTTTGGCTGGACTCATCCCGATTTCTCGTGTCATTTTCTGGATTCACTTATACTTGTGGGCGAGGAAATATTGGAGTAGACATGTGAACATTCCCAAATACTGGAACCACTCCCTTAGAATTATTCTGGAACGATAGCCATCCCACACTTGGCCGAGTGTACGGTGTGCCGTATTACCTACAGCCGTTTACATGTCGATCCCGATATTTTAAAACATACTGTTAGAGTATAGGCTGGACTCACCCTGGAATCTTTGATCACTGACTGAAATTATCTTATACTGGACTCATCTTGTACTGGAATCACTTAGTATCAGATTCATGTTGTCTGGATTTACTTGGATTTTGTACTTGTTACATTTACATTCTGGACTTATATCATGTTATCCTGGTTCAGCTAGTTTCTATTTACAGTCTTTATTGCTATGGTTCTTCTCTTATTTTACTTACCTTACTTCCCTTGTATCTTAACTGTTTCTCTATACCATCACCTGTATACAAACTACCATATTCATCAATAAAACTGTCTATAACTGCTTTATAGTTATCTGTCATTTACTTGGAATTTCTTGATGATTTGTACTCGTTCATGTCCTGACTGGACTTGTTGAAAATATTACAGATAACTGCCCTGAGGACGTTTGCCCTACTTGCCTTGGAGCAGGAGGTGGCTTAGCTACCTATGGCCCCGACACTCAGGAGTGATCGGGAGACTAGCTAGTAGACTTGGTTTAGTTTTCATGTTTTCGAATTTGAATTATAATAACTTGCGATACGAGTTTGTATTTGAGTTTGTTTGAGATATTATTATTTAGTAGTTTATAAATTATAATGCCTGTGGTTCGTATTACGTATTTTTGGAATACGTGTACATATTTATTCTTGTATTGCATAATTTCCTTGCTTAATTTCCTCCCTGGGCTTGGTTTATTCTTGGTTTGTGTTGGCTTGGTTCGGTTTGGGATCGCTCTTGGTTCATCATGAACCAAGGGGTGAACCCCCTACCTACCTACCACCACCACTACCATTTATTAACCCTTCTCCTTTCTCTCTCTTTATTTATCATCTTCTCCACCATTACTTTCTTACCTACCAGAGAGAGGGAGAGAGAGGTCTAGGCAAGTGCAACTTGCTTCATGGAGGAACTCTAATTTTATTGCTTCATTCTCTTCCTTGCAGCATTTTAACTTACTTTAGAACTTGGCATTTTTACTTTCCATGGCTAGATTCTTCTAGATCTAAGTTTACTTTATTTTCGGATTTCTTGGGTTTTGATCTACTTAATCCTGTTATTTCTGAGTTTTGAGGGTTCTATGTTGTAGAGAATCTCGTTCTACCCCATTTTGATCTATGGAAGTTCGGATTTGGGCTCCGGATGATAGAGTTATGCAGCTTGGAAGCCATGGCTTATGGCATACTTCTTCTCGAAAATTTGGAGAAGAAGCACAGTCCCGAGCCGCATGGTGTACTTGACCGCATGAACATTCATGTGAGAAGTCAGTTCCAACCGCATGCACTATTGCCTTGACTTGACCGTGTGACAAGTTCATGCGGCAAGTATTCCCGGCCGCATGGGACCCAGTCAGTTCAGCCGCATAGGGCTGAGGACCTTATCCTGCCGCATCAGCTTATCTTGGCCACATGAGTTGGACCCAGCCGCATGTGCACAGCCTTGACGAGCTGCATGAACCAGACTCACTCGCTGGCCGCATGAGTCCTATATCCGCCAGCCGCATGAGATCCTGAACCTTATAAGCCGCATGAACTCCCCCCCTCCGTCAGCCGCATAAGCAATCACCTTGACCCAGCCGCATGGGGCTCGACTTGGTTGAGCCGCATGGACTCATTTCTGCCATCAGCAGGAGTACCCTTGCCCTCCTGGCCGTATGTGTCTTGTCCTTCTCTTGGCCCTATGAGTTCGATTTATTCCAGCCGCATGAGAATCCCTCTCCTGCGAGCCGCATGGGTCCTTAGTTCCCCCGACCCGCATGAATCTCTCCCCAGCCGCATGAACCCGACTCCTTCTCCAGCCGCATGAGATCCATCCTAGCCATATGTGTCTTAGCCGCATGGCTCTTCTATAGCCCTGTATATTGATATTTTATTAGATATTTAACGTCCATTTTATATCCTTACGCCTTTTGTCCTGAACTTGAAAATCATGAATTCATTTGATATGTTTGGAATTGATAATTGAGCATGACGTGATAGTGACCCGTAGTGGTACACTCCTGACATAATAACCTGACATGACCTGATAGTAGCCCGTCGTGGCGCACTCCTGACTAGTACACTAGACATGATAACCTGACATGATTATCTCGAATAGCTGTTGCGACGGCTACCTGACACGACATGACCTGTATAATGACCTGGACACCGTGGGCGATTGTGCTCGTACAAATAAACCAGTCCTGTCTTGCATCATGTCTAGGACAGGGACTCCTGAATACCACGGTCAGGAGTACCTACTAAAATGGACTAAGGCTAATAACTAGATTAATACATTAGTCATGACAAGATTTCCCAGCTACAGGCAATCCCGTTACCTGGGCACGCCTTGGGATCTGTAGCCTGCCGTCGAGTAGGGCACATTTCCAGCACACTGTCATGTGTTGCACCCTTCAAGCTACCTAAGGGTATATTCGTTTCCTGGACGATGTACCCACCTGAATTCAACTCTAAATCCTTCAACCCGGGTAACCTGGATGGTCTGCAGGGCTTGTGGCTGTAGAATAATCTCACTGCATCTTGTTAGTAATTAGGCTTGTGACAACCATAGTTAGTTAAAGTATCAAGCCGTAATACTTGCTTGGCCGTGAAGTAATTGGATGGAGTCTAACCAGTCTAGTCTTGCCCTGATCCTGTTCCAGATTATTGAATGACCAGAATGCTTGTATTTATTTTACCGATAAATGGTGAGAATTCTAAGTTCTGTTCAGACGAAGGGTTACAACCCCGGTCCTTGTTTGGTTTACGGGTTGTAACCTGGTTATCTGAATAGTTCCATGGTTATCTCGTCGTATATCATCCTGATGTATTTTCTTTATTTACAGTTCTTACTTTTATTTATATCTTGTGCTGATTGCTGGTTTTAGTTCCTAAGTGAAGCTTCCTTTGTGGCACTTGCTCTTTCTGGGGTCTAACCCAGCTGGTTTTGTGTGGCCAGATTTCGGAGCAGCTCCGGAGGATCTACCGACCTTCCAGCCAGATGGTGGCCACTAGACGGAACCCTGGCAACGAGTGGGTTTATTTTTGATCTCCCACTTTATTGTAAAAATATTCTTTTGAGGCGTTTAGCCGACGAACACCTGTTTAGCTCGATTGCACTTTACTTACTGTCTGCCTACGGGCTGTAACATGATTTACAGATCCTAGGGTTGATCATGTATGACTAACTCTTGCTAGTCATAACATTTTGTAACGACTAGCTTCATGATCAGCTGAATATGTAATGTTTGGGACGCCTT
>JANAVB010021798.1:6463120-6475620 GCA_029216955.1 Iris pallida
GATGATAAAGTACTGAACCAGGTTATGATCCTGATTATTGTGAGAAGTTTATATTCAGTTTATACGACATGTCATGTTTTTTGTATCTTGTTATGTCCCGCTGAGTACCTGGTGATCTCTCCAGGTGTAGGTAGTCAGGATTGCCCCAGGAGTACGGACTCGGTTTAGCTCTTTCATTTTCTACCGAGGATATCTCACCCTCTAACGATGCCTGATTCTTTCCTTACTTGTATCTTTCATTTATTTTTGGAGGTTAGACTCCAGTATCTTAGATTATATTCATAGCTGTTTGGTAGTGAATTTGTTTCCACCCGGCTATCTATTTTGACTCTTTTAATTAATACTATCTGGACTATCATTTTTTCTTGTGATTTTGTGGATGAGATAAAGTTCTCTGTGATTGGCATGTGATTTAAAGCTTATGTATAAGTACGAGGATTCATATATTGGAGTATTCTTCGTATACATGCAGCTGGCATGCTTCGTATGCCTAGTCCTACGTATTTTGGGACTGGAGTGTTACAACATACACTGACACCATACGACGGGAAGGACTCTCCTCGTCGGTACTTAACCTACTTCCAGTCTCAGACGAGACATCTCCCAAAAGAAGACGCCTTGCTCACGAGCCTATTTTTCGGGGCTCTGAAGGGGATCGCATATGACTAGTACTGCAGTCTTCCTGATAACTCCATATCATCCTTCGATGATTTGACATGCCTCTTCCTCGGTCGGTTCTACGACGGAGGGAGAGACATGACCATGTCGTCTCTAATAGAAGTGCGACAGACCGAGAAGAAGACTGTTCGAGAATTCATCGAGCGTTTCAGACAAGCATGCCTAAGGTTGCCTACAGACATGTCGAAACATACACTCATTGACTCCTGCAGCATGAACATGATCCCTGCAATCAAGCTCTGGCTCAAATCCACTCCTCCGCCTGATTGGAGTTCGTTGATCATTGAAGCCGAAGCTGCTGAGAAGAAAGCACATAATTCTCGCCTTCTGGGGGTTAACTTCTCCAGCTTTGACGATAAAAGAAAACGGCCTGCGACCAGCAGTACCAGTCATAAAGTGAAAGGGAAGCAGGCGTTGACTGTCTATGTGTCTAATAGCACACAAGGTCCTGCCCCGAGGCCTCCTACCGCACCACAACCGAAGATGGTCTACTCCTTCCACAATAAGGATACCTTACAGCCCTTCGAGATGCTGAAACAGGGCGACAAAATCAAATTGCTAGATCCCAAGTATCCTGACGCAGTAGACAGAGTCGACGACCAGAGGTATTGTCACCACCATCAGTTCATTGGACATCCGACTAAAGACTGCTACAACCTCAAAGACTACATACAGCACATGATCAATGCGAACATCATCTCAGTCGATTACGAGGAGAAGACAGTCTCGGCCAACATGGTGTCGCTCCAGTTCGGCACCTTACCGCCTACCACGGCTCAAGATGGCGTCGTCCCTATCCCAAAGGCGACAATAGAAGTAGTCAACCTTCCACCAACCTGTGACAATATGGGTGGGCTCACACCACTCACAATATCCAAGGGAGAGATCATGTGGGTTCATCCGGATCTCGTTCCATAGCTGACTCAACCGGGGGGTAACCTCTACCTCCAAAAACAAAGGCAAGAAGACCAAGTCTTGCCGAATGGTGACTTCCTTCCTTGAGGAAGCACTGCCTGTATAAACGCGTTCATAGCAGAACGCCCGACCAGAGGAGGTTCCACCCGAAGTGATGCCTCCTATCATCACAACAGCTATCCAAGGAGAAGGTTCATTCCAACCTCCAGCAGCTTATAAACAACAGCAGAAGGAGGCTCTCTTTGATAGGCCTCTTCGAAAAGACTACACTCCGGGATTAGCCAAGCCCTACATCTTTGACATACTGGCACAACTGGTCAGTACTCCAGCACGACTTTCCCTATTCGAACTCCTCCGCCTATCCAAAGATACTCGAGAAGCTCTCTGCGAAGCCATGAAGGACGTCGAGTCTTTCATCAGTCAGGTCAAGCAGCCTGACGATGATCCTATAGCATGTCCGCACTGCCATAATATGGAGGAGATCATCCCCAACATCAAATTCAGTCAACAGGATATGTTGCTCAAGAACAATATGCATAACAGACCCCTGTATTACACAGGGTATGTCAGTGCCATCAAGGTGGATCGAATGTAAATTGACCCTGGGTCTTCTCTCAGCATCATCTTCCGAACTCTATTTCAGACATTGGGGATCCCGATGCATCGCCTGACAGCGTCTTACACTACCATCAGTGGCTTCAACGGCAGTAAGAGTGAGTCGCTGGAGAAGAACTGCTTGAAGTGTCATATTGGTGATCTTCAGACAGAGGTAACTTGCTACGTTGTTGATGCAGACGTCAACTACAATATCCTGTTGGGACGTCCATGGATATATGAATACATGGTGGTACCTCTCACTTCCCGATCCTGCTAGGGTCGTCCGTCTAGCCTGGATCCCTGCGGGATCGATTATCCTCGCTAAGGCGTGATGCCGTACAAGCCTAAGTTGCGCTTGCACAAGGCCATCTACCTACACAAAACAACTAGTCAAGCAAAAACATACGTACGCACCCATTAGTCAAGCAAAATACACGCACGCACCCATTCATTGCAGAAAACCAAATATTGAACACAGAGATTTGAAATGGAAATACTTCTTTTATTCATAAACTTGATAGGAATACAAGTACAAAGCTTTGTGAACTCAGATTTGCCTTATCTTGGCTACATGATTCTCTTTAAAGCTCTCTTTTGAAAATAGTCACAATGCCCATACATCATATCCCTTTATTACATGCTGGAAATAAAAAGACACCTTCAAACGAAAAGAAAACTTAAAACTTGACTGGAATTAAAAAGAAGCTTCGAGGTAGTGCACAGCTCTACTAGACTAGACGAGCTTTAGTGCCTCACTTGAAATTCCCCTGTCTCCTTTGCTTTCTGAAAAGGATGCCCACAACGTGGGTCAGCACACATCATGTACTGGCGAGCGGCTTTTGGCCAAACTCGCAAATCTCTGCACTAAATTAACATGTGGAGCTAACATTTACTAGTGATGTTTAAACTTGTCTAGGTTCTTTTTAACAATTTATAAGAACATAACAGTAGAAATATATCATAAGCAACCTACCAATGTCGGCAGTCTTTCCTGCACAAAATATGTTAGCACAATTTGCATAACGAGTAATTCATGTTCCATTCATACAGATATTGAAGTTGTAATTTGGGTCATACAGGTGGACTATTCTACATGTTGGTCCATGGGTTATCCTCATGATTAGCCGTTATGACTCTCCGGTTCAGTTCGTCGCTAAGGACTCATATATCGACTCCTATTTTCACATGGCGGCCCTAATCTCTCCTCGGCCGAGCGGTTACAGGTGCCCCCAGATACCACCCGAGAGACAAATATTTTGCTTGTATACAAGTTGTCCAAGACCAAATACATGCTCTAGTCGTTCTATCAGATGAACACATTTGGACTTATGCACAGATATACGACACGTTTATTTTGTTCCTTCATATTCATCTCAACACATACAAGTTTGTCTGTACATGTCTACATTTTCAAGCATACTTAGTAACCAAACAGATGATCATTCTTATGGAGCAGATAGAGTAGCAATACATATTCTTGCATTTGATTTAATTCAATTATCTTCTCTTATCTTTTGTTGATGTGGTATCGTTGATCATAGGGACAAGGCAACATAGTGGACTAGAGATCATTTTTATTAGGCATACAGATCAATGATTGTTCGGTTGAAGCAACTCACCGAGATGAATCTTAGTCGAGAGAAGGAGGGACTTCACGTGCCGTTCATGAACAGTTTACGCATCCTACATTGGCACCAACAGTTGATTAGCTTACTTCGTCTCTTTCTCTCAAGATCGGAATGAATACAAAATACGATGAAAGCGAACAATGAAAACCAATCATCGAAAACTAACACGGAAACACATTCATCAAAACCAAGCAGCGAAAGAAAACATCCAACAAAAACTCTTGGATTCATTTCAATAGAAGCCAATCCATCAATTGAAAAGGTTCATTGCATTTCATCCGTGATCAATCGATACCGGCAAAGGTTTTCCCGAATACTCAGTTCAAGACTGAGTCAGCAAGCCATAGGTATTACATAGTGGACCGCGAGGAGCGGGGCACTACATAATAACCCACTGAGAAAAAGTTTTGTCCTTAAAACTTAAGATACAAACTTACCTCCACTTTCAGGATCAAGTAAGGTGGAGAGATTATAGATGCGCGCTGTCGCCGTGTTGGCATTCTGCAACTGTTAATTATACGGATTATCTCAGAGCGGCGGTGGGCATGGTAGCTGCCCACGCTCTTCAGTTTTATTATGATTTTGAGCCATCTTATTCTTTTTCGGCCAGTTTCTGACTGAGTGACCCTGTTGGCCACAACCAAAGCAAGCGTTATTAGCGGCTCGATAGTCCTCCTTGATGTGCCCACTCTTGCCACAGTGACTGCAACTCAGACCATGCGCATAGCGACAGTCTTCCTTGACATGCCCTCGTCGACTGCAGAAAGGTACATACGGGCTTGTTGTTTTGTTCTCCATCAGTCTTTTTCTCACCGTCGTAATATCTTTTGGCAGGCTAATTCTGACCGTACTGTATTTTATTAGATGCCTTCTTCAGGCAAAACTGTTCCACCTGTAGCGCCGCCTCAAAGGCCTGAGATTACGACCCACATTCTTGATTCAACACACTCAACTGAATGTCATCATTCAGACCTCCAACGAATCGATCTATGCGAGTCTGTTCTGCGGGTATCTTAACAACAAAAAATTTTTCCAGCTTAGCAAATTCAGAATCATAGTCCTCCACGGACATATCTTATTGTTTCAGTGTGATGAAGTCATTCTCCATTTTCTAGCTCATGGCTGGAGGCAGGTATTGATCCAGAAACGCATTCTTGAACGAGGCCCAAGAGATCATTCTATTCCTAGCCGTTGCAAGTAGCGTCGGCTTCTTCGCCTTCCACCAGTCCTTTGCCCGCAGCCGTAGTAACAGAACGACACAAACTACCTTCTTGCTACTCGGAACTCCTACGAATGCGAACAGACTCTTCATTTTATCAATCCAGTCCATCACCTTATCGGGTGATGTCCTACCTTCAAATTTTGGAGGTTTCGCGTCTAAGAAGTCCTTTGGCCTAAAGGAAGAGTGCCTTTGTATTGGCTGGGGTTCATCACCCTTTACGGGCTCAATTTTGGACATTCCTGTTGGTTTGGTCGCTGCGGTGGTATCCCGATTTGCCGCAAGTGTCACGACCCGCACCTGCTTTTCGGATGCGAGACGTGTCCAAGCCAGCCTACGCCGCAGAGTCGGCGGTAGAACGCTGTCAAGCCCACAAGAAATAAATGCTCAAAATAAAATATTTGCTGCTCATTCATATTTCTAAATTTATTACAATATTTACAACGTTTATAACTAAAAAAAAATACAAGATTTTACAATTAATGAAATTGATACAATTGCTTTATATTTTTAGGTTGACCTCAGCATACCTAAGCCTTCCCCGGTGCTAAGAGTGATCGTAGCTAAACCTAAAAAATGTTGGTTTCTAGTCAGGAATGGAACAAGTACACAAACTGACGACAATGCGAAAACACAATAGAATTAACAAGACATGAAAATAACATATGAGATATAAAAACTGGAAAGAACTGATGACATGGCACGGTGGAGATGAAAAAGAAAAATATAAGACATCTACCTAGGTGGTGTGAAATATCTGTTTCGACATGTGAACAGCTAGGGGTAAATCCGGCACACTGCACGTGTCGTGTGCAGCGGCTATTATTCAAGAATAGACTCATGGGATAATTCTGGGTAGTTCACATGTCTACTAAGATATTTTCCCTCCCGACAACTCCGTGTGACGAGCGTGTCAACAAGCAGCAAGATATATGTATAGACATGAAATGAAAAGACTACTATGAATCGAAAGCAATCAGAAAGTGCACTTGCTTGAGGTCCTTAGCTGGTGAAACCAAAAATAATATACCACTCAATGAGCCACAATCAGTCAACACATACAGAAGTCTCAAGATGCTGAAATAAATATTATCAACGTTTTCAAAATAGTTAAATTAGCTAGGATTGTCTGTCCTTAAGTCCAATTCTGGACACAGGGATAAAACGATAATTTTGGGCAAAAACGATATCCGTCGTTGGATCCGGTTTGCATCGAAAAGCGTGCCAGAGTCAACGGTCTCTATAGTCGTCAAACTATATGTCGACAGATCTGGTTTTCCGATACGAACCCAACCGTATGTCCAGAGTTAGATTCCGGTGGGCTGTGCACAAAATCGCCCGTTGAGTCGGACCGTGGGGCCCGTAAAATAGTGTTCCGATTCCACTATCTTAGAATCGGACCAAACTTGGCATACAAGACCAAAAAATGATACGGTTCTGTTGGCACATATTTCGTCTCGATCTGACGAGCATGCACGAAGTAATTGAGAAACTTGCACAGAGGCCGATATGGGGAATTTTGACGGATACGCATCAAATTCGTCACGCACACGCGACCAATTAGAATTCCGTCAAAGCCCACACATCCACGAAACCGTTACGCAGCTTTTGATGCCTACGGTGCACGACCACGTCGCCCGGTTTGGCGGGACGTACGTCATGTGGATGAATTTTTATATTTTTAAAATAGGTTTTTGTCAAAGTTCGGGATTCGATTTCTCGACATGTAGTCGATGGTTTTGGCTTCTGTAAAAACTTTTGTGAAGGCCTATAGGTCGTCTAAACATCTGTTCAAGTGGAATTTATAAACAGTCACTGGATCGATCGGAATCGATCCTCGAATACGGGTGATTGGACTGTTAAACGTCCAGTTTTCGGGACAAGTTTTTCCCGAACTTCGGTTCGATTTACCGGACAACCTAGGGCTTTCTAATAAAAACTAATTGAAGGGATATCTAGTCCTATAGGTTGTCCTTCTAGGGGAGGAATCGGTCCTCGAATTGGTAGTCGGATGGGCGAGAAAAATTACCTGAAAGGAGCCTGTCGAGCACTGCTACTACTGCTGGTTGCTGATCACTTTGTTTCGTGCGGTGGCCGACGGCCTCGCCGTCAGACGGTCGCGGCGACGGCGACGCGCGTCGAGGGTGGCTGGGGCGTGCGCACTCGAGGTGGTGGCGTCGGTGGTGTGCATTAGGGTTTCGTGTTATGTGATGCTTCTCCTCTGTTTCGCACTGTTACAATCGTATATATGCTCTCGGTTCAGGGGGAAAGGCATTGGCTTTGGGCCAGCCTTCTGTTGCACGTATGCATAAGTGAGGGCTGAGTTCTAGCTATTAGGCTTGGGTGGGCCTGGGTTAGGCTCGGCTGGGTAGGGATTTCTAATTATTAGTTAATACTACACCTATACATATACACACATATATATATATATATATATATATATATATATATATATATATATATATATATATACACCCACACCTTATATATATTACATATAAATATGTATATATATATGTTTATACATACATATTTACATATAAATACTTATACAAATTTACATATAAATGCTTATACATATATGTATATACTTACAATTATATTTATATATATACAAAAACACACATATTCCTATATATTATACATACAGACATATATATAATATATTTATATATACATACAAATTTACATATATAATATACATTTATATATACATACACATATTTAATATATATCTATATATTTACACACATCCATATACATATATACCTCATATTTTTACATACCAATAAATACTCAAATAACAAATAGTAATATCTAATAGCAATAATATATTTATTTAATCACCAAAGAATAATAAAATAATACTAAAATAATTAAATGGTGGTTTGGTGAATCTATACTATTCACCTTTGTCTGGATCCAGAAAATTGTACAAACATTGTAAAACAATATTTAATAATAAGATACAACTTTTGTACAAATATTCAAATAGTTAAAAATGTACATCAATACCTAAAATAATTTAGGGGATATTTGTACATACATAAAATATGACTAGATGGCCGTCCCTGGTCTCACTGCATGCCCATATAGGCTTGAATTCGGTTCGGCTAACTCGACACAAACGGGTCTCCTACAAGTCAATAAATATAATAATAATTAATTAAACTTATTTATAATGGTCATACTATAACTTGGCCTAGTTTTCCTAGTTAGGACACTCCTATGGCTCGGCATTTCCCTACCATGGCTAAACACTAGTCGAAACACGCCACTGCACTATCCGTACCATGATTTCTAGCCGTCTGGTACTTCAAAACTCAACCATGGCTAAAATTATCTACCGTAAAAACTAACTAAATAATTATTTATAAAATTCTAAAATCACTATTTAAATCAAATAAATAATAAAAAAATATTACGAAAATTCTGGGAAGGGAGGCTACAAATCTACCCACCTTAAAAATAATTTCGTCCTCAAAATTCTAACTCATAAACATGCCAAAATTCAAACATAAAAATTAAAAGGAATAAATCTACTATTACCACCATCTCTTCAAATTTAATTTCTCAGAAATATTTGTACCTTCTCCTAGCTATTCTGTAACTACGAATCATCGAGGACTTCTACCCACCTTTGGTTACACTACTCCCACAAGGGTATATCCCTAAAACTTTATAATCTTCTAACTAGTTGCTAATAATTCTACCAACGGATATCTACTGCATATGGCATCTATAATCCTCTCCTATCTTTTAAGCAACCCAAAATTTAACAATCAGCAAATTTACACAAGTAGCTAATAAATATTGACAAAATTAATAAGCATGACCATTCGTCTCTCTGAAATAAGAAGGACAGGAAGATAGGGAAAAATAATCAAGAGTAGATATGAAATTTCAAGAGTGGTAGAGAATATCTAATAATTCTGATAGGAAGAAAACTTTACGAACCATTGACCTATTTGCTAGATTGGGCTACTCTAGTCTAGTCACTTATTAAATTGAAGAACTCTTCATTTCCTAGAGGGTCTTGCAATCCATACAATACAGAAGTCTCGTTCTCAAAATTCTAATTCAAACAAGGTTCCATAATGGAACGGATTTTGAGAAATCAAGATGACGATCTTTTTTGTGGTTATTCAAATACACGAGTAAGGAATATAAATGCAATACAAGATCATATCTCGACTTCCAGGTAGATGGAATAAGGGTTACGTATGGATTCACATTCTAAGGGGTGGAGACTACATAATAGGTATGGGGACCCATTTCAAACACTTCGGTTTTATAGACCAACTATAGGGGTTGGTCTGGATGGGTTTTTCTGGGCCTTAATGGGTTTCCTATTTGGATATCACTCGTTGGTTGGATGAATCTTGGATCTTAATTTATATGGGCTGAACAAGATCCCAAGATAAACTATTTCTACTAGGTTAGGGTACCCTAGAATAGGTTTCAACCCAAGTGGTTGAGCTAGTTGTCAGTCAGGTTGGTTAGCTAGGTCCCTCAAACCCAAAAATATGCCTTCAGTGACTTTTGTTTTTAAGTAGCACATAAGGTCTCAATTGGGTGCCGCACTAGTGGCTTGTGCGTAGTGGGCTTCGAGTAGATCACAACCATATATTGGATTGAAGGAAATGAGTCGAATTTAAGGCTCTAATAGAAGTCGAAAAGTATACCGGGTAGGTACTATGGTAAGAGTTATAGCTAGTCCCTTTAACCTGAAAGTCGTAGCACAAAAATAGAGTACACGGGGATGGGTTTGAGTGGGACATGATATACCTAGATGAAGGTGGACTTGTCTAGATCTTGTATATGAAGTTTGTTGGAATGTAACAGCTGGTCTCGTGCTCCGAATATTAATGACACGGCCGGGGACACAAAATAGTCTAAATGGAAAGTGGGAGTCCATGGGGCACTAACTATCATTCTAATGGGAATTATTCTAATCAATCAGTTATCCTTGTATATCCCAAAATTTTAGGAGGCTAACAGTCTACTCACCTTTGAAGCTAGGACATGGTTTTAGGAATGATGAGGTTAGAAGGATTCTAATGTCTAGAAGATCAAGATAGTAGGTTTTAGGGTCGAAGGGAGGACGAGTAACTCGAGGCAAGGTTCCAGTCACAGGGCTGGCCGATGGTATCTACACTTGCGTATACTACTATCATAGCCCTGGGGATACGCTGTCTCTATCTATCAAATACAAACATTCATCTTTCCAATTAGTGAAAGACAAAAGCAATAAGGAGTTCTAGAAAGATGTCATCGAATACAATTACGTGATTCAAGGGCGAATATAACTCAAAAGGAATTGTCAATACAGCCGTGGATGAGATCCTGGATACCTCTACATCTCAATCCACGTAGGATAACTAAATGAAGTGTGAACCAAATGCATCATGTTTGATCAGACCGTAATACACTGATTCTGATTAGACAATATGTAACTAGGCGTCCCCAATAAACATATGTCTTGATTCAAGCTCGATAAAAGAGTAAGCTTGCAAAAACTAGGCTGCAATAGCAGTATTGGTCAAGAGAGTCAAAATATAAATATGCGAGATATTTTTTTTGAAAGGAGGAATAAGTAGTTCGAGTTTTGAGAGAATCAAATTCCAACTCGAGATTTATACACAAATAACAGAATCAGAAATTATAAACTAACTCCTTACAGCAAAAGAGAATTTAAAATAGACAATTCTAACTTATGATATAAGATTTATATCTAATACAGCAAAAGAAAGTTAAACATTTTATCAAAATTAACGCCTTAATTCTAGGCAAGTCTAACATACCAAGCGAATAGTACATCCACATTGGATCACCCTGTCATATCAAAAGTAATAGTGTACCTATAGGGATCTAGCAAGCTATCTAAATTGTATGGCATATCTAATAACCTTAACTACCCAACGGTCAATTTGAACAAGGGACTCCAAGTCCTAGTTATTCTCCTAATTTATTTTAATCCTAATTGTGAATGACTATTTCCTGAGCGGAGGCTCACAATAGTACGACTAACGTACCATCACGAGTTCATAATATTTTGTGAATACGGACCTGCATGGGCCACCACAAAAACTTGTCACGACCCGCACCCGCTTTTCGGATACGAGACGTGTCCAAGCCAGCCTACGCCGCAGAGTCGACGGTAGAACGCTGTCAAGCCCGCAAGAAATAAATGCTCAAAATAAAACATTTGCTGTTCATTCACATTTCTAAATTTATTACAATATTTACAATATTTATGACTAAAGAAAATACAAGATTTTACAATTAATAAAATTGATATAATTGCTTTCTATTTCTAGGTTGACCTAAGCATACCCAAGCCTTCCCCAGTGCTAAGAGTGATCGCGACTAAACCTGAAAAATGTTGGTTTCCAGTCAGAAATGGAACAAGTACACAAACCGACGACAATGCAAAAACACAATAGAATTAATGAGACATGAAAATAACATATGAGATATAAAAACTGGAAAGAACTGATGACATGGCACGGTGGAGATGAAAAGGAAAAATAAAAGACATCTACCTAGGTGGTGTGAAATATCCGTTTCGACATGTAAACGGCTAGGGGTAAATCTGGCACACTGCACGTGTCGTGTGCAGCGGCTATTATTCAAGAATAGACTCATGGGATAGTTATGGGTAGTTCACATGTCTACTAAGATATTTCCCCTCCCGACTACTCAGTGTGATGAGCATGTCAACAAGCAGCAAGATATATGTATAGACATGAAATGAAAAGACTACTATGAATCGAAAGCAATCATAAAGTGTACTTGCCTGAGGTCCTTAGCTGGTGAAACCAAAAATAATATACCAGTCAATGAGCCACAATCAGTCAACACATGCAGAAGTCTCCAGATATTGAAATAAATATTACCAATGTTCTCAGAATAGTTAAATTAGCTAGGATTGCCTGTCCTTAATTCCAATTCTGGATACAGGGGCAAAACGATAATTTCGGGCAAAAACGATATCCACCGTTGGACCCGCTTTGCACCAAAAAGTGTGCCAGAGTCAACGGTCTCTAAAGTTGTCGAACTATATGTCAACAGATCTGGTTTTTCGATACGAACCCAACCGCATGTCCAGACTTGGATTCCGGCGGGCCGTGTATAAAATTACCCGTTGAGTCGGACCGTAGGGCCCGCAAAACGGCGTTCCGATTTCACTATCTCAGAATCGGACCAAACTTGGCATACAGGACCAAAAAAATAATACGGTTCTGTTGGCACAAATTTTATCTCGATCTGACGAGCGTGCACGAAGTAATTGAGAAACTTGCACAGAGACCGATACGGTGAATTTCGACGGATACGCATCAAATTCGTCGCGCACACGTGACCAATTTGAATTCTGTCAAAGCCCACACGTCCACGAAACCGTTATGTAGCTTTCGATGCCTACGGTGCGCGACTATGTCGCCCGGTTTGGCGGGACGCAC